>JAODAL010040475.1:0-36866 GCA_025379985.1 Phyllomedusa bahiana
GCTTAATTAACCCTGGATGTAAATTGCCCCAAGAATTGAGCAGCCAAAAATGAAGGGTATTTGTATTGCAAAAACGCTGTTTTTTTAAATGAATACAACAGGAACAGGCTTAGATTTTCAATGTGCTGGAGCAATAGGTTTTAAAAAGTATTGCACTCACTGGACGCCCAACTGGACTTCGATCCAAACCCCAAAAAATAAAATAGAACTTAAGAGAAGCAATCTCTGAGACAACTGAACACCCCCAAAAATCGCTGTATTCATTTTCTTCGTGAGCTAGTAAAATCACCCGCGGCAGCCCTTTCCCGATCAGACAGTGGAGGAGTGAGCCCCCGGGCGTCGCGCCCGGCTTATATAGTGCGGGCGCCCCAAGAACCCCGGGCCGGCCGTTGGCTTCACTTGCCATGTCAGCAGGCATGCCCTTTTCCCCCCAGAGCTTTGCCCCATTAGCCCCCATGTCCCTCGCCCTTTATCAATCAAAAACACTTCGTTCACCCGAATCCCCCCAAACTTCGACTTCGTTCCGAACCGAAGTTTTCCTGAAATTTAAACAAATTTCCACTGTTAGAATCTTTTTCGCCATCCTAATTTTGGGGAAAAAATCCATCTTTACAGTTTTTGGGTTTAATAAAGGCTCGCTTTTGACCTGAAAATTTTTTTTTTTAGGGAAATTTTGGCGCAATAATGCGTTTTTTTGGGTATTTTGCCGCAAAAAACCCTTTTTTTTACATTTTTTTGACACTAATAAAGTTATCCCTTAGGGAAAAGATAATGGGGGTTTTTTGTGGGTTTTTGGTGCAAGAATTGGTGAAAAATTTAAATAAATAGCCCCCCAACAGCACACACAAGGGACAATGTGCTCACAAGGGTGCAGTGAGTAAAGGAAGGCTATTAAATGTTAACTCCCCCTGTGCTTAACCCAAAAGCACTAATTTGGTGCAGCTTAAAAAAGCAGAGCAAAGACGCTCCCGAAAAACGCGCCCAAAAAAATAAAAAACGCCCAAAAAAGGGCCCTTTTTTTTCAGCTGTTTTTGACAGGGGGACAGAAACCCCGTTTCATGAACATTTTTAGTCAATTTTTTTAGGTCGTTTTTTTGTCCACTGCGGGGGAACGGCCTTAGTGAACATGCCCCCAGCGGCCGCCCCTTTTGGAACACAGACGAGAAGCACTTCCGATTTTCATCTTCAAAAACCCACCTGTGCCCAAAAATTTTTGCCCTTTCCATTTAGGAGACCAACATTTTAGCTGAGCTTTAACTGTTTTTGTTGAATTTTTTTGGGCATTTTTTTTTTCTAGTCTGCACTTTGCTTTTTTTTTTTTGGGTGAGACTGTCGCCCCACCAGCTTTTTTGGGGAAACCCTTTTAGCTCAAATTAAACGAATTTGTACCATCAGACCACGTGACAGCATATATTAAAAATATATCTTTGGGTATATGGGGGTTTTTTTAGGGGGAAAGGGCTGAGCTTGTGAATTAGGTATAGGGTAGAGGGGGAGGGGCGAGGCTGTGAATTTTTAGGGGGTTTTATGATAGAGGGGAGGAGCTGGCTCTGGGGGTATATAGGGTTTATTAAAAGAGGGAGAGGAGCTGGCTCTGTGAATATAGGGTTATATGTTAGGAGAGGGTCTGGCTCTTAAAAAAAGGGTTTTTTAGGATAGGGAGAGAAGCGAGTCTGGTATATAGGGTTAAAATGATAAGAGAGAACTGAGCCTGTGATTTAAAAGGGTTTTATGATGAGGAGAAAGTGAGCCGTGTAATAGGGTTAAAAGATAGAGGAGCTGAGCTCTTTGGGGTATAAGGGGGTTTTATTAGAGGAAGGGAGGACTCTGGATTATAGGGGTTTTTGATAGAGGTTTAAAACGAGCTCTGTGATATATAGGGGTATATGAAGAGGGAGGGCCGAGCCCCTGTATTATAGGGGTTTTTGATAAAAGGGGAGGGGCTGACTCTTGTATAAATTAATTAGAGGACAGAAGCTGAGCTTTGAATATAGGGTTAATGATGATGGGAGTGGCTCTGTGGTATATAGGGGTTTTATGATAAGGAGGAAGCTGGGCCCGTGAAAATTGGTTATAGGGGTATGGGGGAGTTTAGCCTGTTTAAAAAAGGATTTTATTAAAGAGGAGAGGAGTTGGCCTGTGATATATGGGTTAATATGAGGAGAGGACTGAGCTCTGTGTTATATGGTTTATATAGAGGAGAGGAGCGAGCTATGTGATATGGGGTTTTATGAAAAAGGGGGAGGAAACTGAGCTCTGTATATAAGGGTTAATATGGAGGGGAAAGGGGCTGAGTCGTGATATAAGGGAAAAAAAAGGGAAGGACTGAGCCTTGAATATAGGTTATATGATAGAGGAGAGGACTGAGCTCTGTGACATATAGGGTTATATGATAGAGGTGAGGACGAGTCTGTGGGTTTTTGGGGTTTTATGATAGAGGAGAGAACTGAGCTCGTGAAATAGGGTTATATGATAAATAGAGGAGCTGAGTCTGTGATATATAGGGGTTATTGATAGAGGGGGAAAAACGAGTCTGTGAATATAGGGTTATATATAGAGGGCAGAAGCTGAGCCTGTGAATATAGGGTTAAGATAAAGGGGAGGAGTGGCTCTGTGTAAAAAGGGTTATATGATGGAGGGAGAGACTGAGCTTGTGATAAAAATAGGGTTTAGGGTAGAGGGAGGAGCTGAGCTCTGATAATAGGGTTTATGATTAAAGGGGGAGGACTGAGCTCTGTGATATATAGGGTTATTAAGAGGAGAGGGCTACCTGGATATAGGGTTAATGTAGAGGGGGAGAAGTGAGCTCTGTGATATATAGGGTTATATGATAAGGAGAGGAGCGGGGTCTGTGATATTGGGGGAAGATTAGGAGAAGCTTGTGGGAAAATTTGGGTTATCGAAGAGGTGAGGAGCGAGCCTGTGATATTGGGTTTTGATGAGGAAGGGGCTGACTTGTATATAAAAGTTATATTAGAGGAGAAACTGAGCTCTGTGATATAAAAGGGTTTTAAAGATGAGGAGGAAACTGGCTCGGAATATAGGGTTATATGTGGAAAAGGGAGCTGAGCTCTGTGATATAAGGGGATAAAGAGGGAAGGAGGAGCTCTGTGAGTAAAGGGTTTTTATTTGAGGAAGGAGCACTCTGGACATATAGGTTATATGAAAGGTGAGGGCTGACTCTGTGGTATATGGGTTTAGATAGAGGAAGAAGCTAGCTGTATATATAGGGTTTATAGTAGAGTGGGAGGAGCTGAGCTCTGTGATATATGGGGTTATATGATAGAGGGAAGAAGCTGAGCTCTGTGATATATAGGGTTAATGATAAGGACAGAAGCTGAGCTCTGTGAATTTAAGGGTTATATGATAGGGGAGAGGAGCTGAGCTCTGTGATATTATAGGGTTAATAAGATGGGAGGGAGAGGAGCTGACTCTGTGATATATAGGGTTATTGGATAGAGGAGAGGACTGAGCTCTGATATATAGGGTTATATATAGAGGGAGAGGACTGAGCCCCTGTGATATATAGGGTTTAATGATAGAGGAGAGGAGCTGAGCTCTGTGTAAATATAGGGTTATATGATAGAGGAGAGGAGCTGAGCTCTGTAAATATATAGGATTTGCTTTACTGTATCGTGGCTTTGACAACCTCATTAACTTGGGGTTTATAATTGATCTAGGATGCGTTGTTGGTGTTATTATTACTGTGTCGTTTTGTAGTGTTTTAAATTTCACTTAGGTGGATTTTTTTTATAAATGTTGATTATAGGTTGATTTGACTGTCCATCAGAGGGATCTGCTTCTGAGGTCAATAGTCATGGCTTGGTCTTTATAGCGCATTAGAGCAGGTTGTCTCACCATGCTGTTTCACAGAGCCAGCTTTTATTCCTGCACACTGTCTCCTCCTGGTCAGGCTGTGGGTGATTAGCATATCAGCTCAGTGTTCAAAGCTCTGCTATTTACTCTGAGAATGAGAGCAGGAGATGTTTATCTAAAGTCCAGAGAAGCTTTAGAGCTAAAGTAAATAAAAGTAATTAGTCCACTTTGTTTATGAAATCAGATAACTCTCAAGCTCTCAAGCTGCCAGCAGTTCTGTGTGATGAGATGACTCCATCCCTGCTATCAGATTAGACAAACAGCAGGGGAGAGCAGGTCTGTAACCTAGAAAAACCTGAGTGCACTCAGAGCTGATAAAATCACTTTTATCTTCTCAACACATAAAAATTAACAAAGCAATACATCTTCATTTACTGTTCCCTACAGGGTGAAAGATAATCTTTGTAGTAAGACAACCCCTTTAATGATTCATGACATAGTATTATGTCATTGTTATTGCAGCTGTCCCTGCTCCCCACACTGTGGGTCGTGGGTGCACCCATATCTCTCTACCTACTGCTCCGGACCCAGGTGACGCCAAAACCTGCGTGTTGACCCATGAGCATATCAAACAAGACATGGAAACCTCTAAAGAAGCATTTATGCTATCTGCAATACAAAAAAAAACAACTTTGAGATTCTTAGTTCACATGTTTTGATCAAAAAATGTTTAAGCCACCCCCGTTTACAACGAGATCTCAAGGCGGGTGGCCTACCTATTTTCCCTTTTTCATTTGAATCCAATTCAAAACTTTTCATTGGGTCAAAAACCTCCAAAAATACAGAGAGAAAAATATTAAAATATAGGGAGGAAGGTGCCCCATTTTGTTTCTTGCACCCCGCCCCCAAAGGCTTTTATATAGTGCAGTATGCTTGCGGTTGGGTCCTTTTTTTATTTTTCTCTCGTTTATGGGGGTTTGTTCCCCCAAAAGAAGTCTGAATTGGATTAAAATAGGGGTAAAAATAGAGAGGCCCACCCCCTTGAGACCCCGTTGGTACCCCGGGGGGTGGCTTAAATTTTTTTTGATCAAAACATGTTATAAGAATCTCAAAGTTTTTTTTTTTGCCCTATGAGACACTCAAAACTGTACCCCCGGGTGCTCGTTCTATCTCTCCAAGCTCCCGGCTTAGTCCCGGGGCCGACTCGCGTACCTGCTCTCTAGGGCACGTGCGTGCCAGCTCTGTCAAATTTAAAGGGCCAGTATGCTGGTGATTCGCTGACCCTATTTAGTCCTGGGTTCCCCCTTTCACCTTGCCCCGGGTTTTATGTGTCCTATTTTCCTAAAAAAGCATTTCTTCTGTGTCTGTCTCTACCGTGTTTCTGACTCCTACCTCTGTTCCCTGACTACGTTTTGCCTGCCGACTGCCCTGACCTTCCCGCCGCCCGACTATGATCTTTCTAAATTCTGTACTGCCTACACCCCGGGGTGCCCAAAAAGCAAGTGTGTGAGGGGGAGAGATTGGGTTTTTCTTGCTGTACAAAACCCCACCCAAAATTTTGGTGGGCATCTTAGTAAACTCCCCTAACGGCGGTAGTGAATCCACTACTCACAACTGTTACCAGGGCCGCCGTAAAGGCAGTACAGGGGGTACTGCTGTACAGGGCCCGGTCAAAAACCTGAAACAAGGGAGCCCAGTTTAAACTAAATAACCATAATCTTGCCGGTGTTTCTGGGTATTGTAGTCCACCCAGTCCTTTTATTACTTTTGTTGCCGCCTTTGAACCTGTTCAAGCTCTGCAATGTTTCTCCTTTGGGCCTGGGCCCAAAAAATGTCCACATTCCATTCCAGTGACTTTTATAATGGGAGAAAAATGTTTCATCATTGTCTATCCCCTTTTTAAAACACCCCATAATCCTGTTTGTCTTGGCAGCTTCTGCCTGACATGGCTGCTACAACTAAATTTACAGATTATGGGTGTTAGGGTGTATAGATGGGACAGTGATCCAGGGATTCATTCTACGGGCCACATTTGGAGTCGGGAGGGAGTTTTTTCTCTGGGACAATCCACCTCATGGAGACTTTTTCTTTCCTCTGGATCAACACTGTTGGGTTAAAGGTTGGACTCAACTGGCCTGTGCCTTTTCCAACATTAACTACTATGTTACTATTTTTATGTCCCTTGGAGGTGGGTGGGGGGGAAACAAATTACTGTTAGAGAAAAAAACTTCAAACATTTAAAAAAGTACATAAAAATAATAAAAAAAAAAAAATAAATAAAATAATATTCATTTATCTTTAGGCTGAATGCTGTAAAAACAAAAAAGGTTTTTAGTTATCTTGTCTCCCAGAAAAAAAAAATGGAGTAAAAATTTGATAAAAAGTTTCTGGTACCTCAAAATGATCCTAATACAAACCACTGCTGTGAGGGTCACGAGAGCGCCCAAAACAGCATGAAGAATTCTATGGAAATGAAATCCTACCAAACTAGCCCAGTTGCATTTTTTTTCATTTACATCCCACGTAAAGGCTTTTTTATATATATAAAATGGCCCATCCTGCAAAAAAAACAGCCCCTCCTGTGGCTTTGTCAATGAAAAAATAAAAAAGTTATGGAAGGGGAATTCTAAAAAAAAAAAAAAAACAGACACTAACATGGTGTTTTTATCTAAGGACTAAGTAGAATATCGATCTTTGCAGATTATACTAAGCTCTGTAAAGTAATCAACACAATAGAGGATAATGTGTTATTACAAAGGGATCTGGATAGGTTAGAGGCCTGGGCAGGGAAATGGCTGATGAGGTTTAACACTGATAAATGCAAGGTTATGCTCGTGGGGAGGAAAAATCCATTACATGACTACATGTTAAATGGAAAAAGGCTGGGTAAAAGTGACTGGAGAAGGACTTGGGGAAACCTGGTGGACATTTAAACTTAATTGTAGCACATGTCAGGCAGCAGCTGCCAAGGGAAATAGGATCATGGGTGCATTAAAAGAGGCATAGAGGCACATGATGAGAGCATTATTCTCCCATTATACAAGTCACTGGGTCAATCCACATGGAATATTGTGTACAGTTATGGGCACCATGCAAGGAAAACATTGAGGCTTGATCGGTACAAAGCGGCAACAAAAATAATAAAAAGGACTGGGTGGACTACAATACCCAGACAGAATTAGCAAGATTAGGGTTATTTAGCATTAGAGAAAAACGGCTTCGGGGGGACATAATAAATAGTTTAAATAAATCAAAGGTCAATATAGAGATCTCTTCCCAAGATTTATTTATACCTGGGCTTATCTAGAACACGGTTGCTTCCTCTACAGTCCTTGAGGAACGAAAGTTTTGTACATAAACAAAGAAAGGGATTCTTTTACTGAGACAGTGAGACCTGTGGAATTCACTGATGCCAGAGGAACTTGTTCATGGTGACTTCAATAACAAGTTCAAGAAGGGACTGGATGCATTTCTGTGGAGCGTGATAATAAAACAAGTATAGTGACCGGATTCTGAGAGGGATCTGATACATTTCTAGATGTAATAATATAACAAATATAGTTGACCCAGGATTCTGGAGAAGGGTCTGGATACTTTCTTGATGTAATAATGTAGACAAGTTATAGTGACCAGGATTCTGGCGAAGGGTCCTGGATACATTTTCAATATGTAATAATAGAACAAGTTAAAGTGACCGGGATTCTGGAGAAGGGTCTGGATGCATTTCTGGAGCGTGAGAATTATAACAAGTTATAGGTTGACCGGATTCTGAGAAGGGTCTGGCTTACATTTTAGAGGTAATAATATAACAAGTTATAGTGACCAGGATTCCTGGAGAAGTGTCAGGATACATTTTTCCCTAGATGTAATAATAGAACAAGTATATAGTGACCGGGATTCTGGAGAAGGGTCTGGATGCATTTCTGAGCGAGGGGGGTGAGATAATATAACAAGTTAATAGTGAACCGGGGATACTTGGAGAAGGGTCAGGATACATTTCTAAGATGTAATAAATAACTAGTTATAGTGACCTAGGATTCTGGAGAAGGGTCTGGAAACATTTCTAGATGTAATAATAGCACAAGTTATATGACCAGATTCTGGAAAAGGGTCTGGATACATTTCTAGATGTAATAAATAGAACAAGGTTATAGTGACCATGAGTCTGGAAAAAGGGTCTTGATACATATCTAGATTAATAATAGAACATGTTATAGTGACCAGTATTCTGGAGAAGGGTCTGGATACATTTTCCTAGATAGTAATAAAATAAACAATTTATAGTGACCGGGTATGGTGGAGAAGGTCTGATCACATTTTCAAGTTGTAATAATAGAACAAGTTATAGAGACCAGGATTGTGTGAAAGGGTCCTGGATACATTTCTAGTTGTAATAATAGAACAATTATAGTGAGCGGGATTCAGGAAAGGGACTGGATACATTTCTAATTGTAATAATAATCAAGTTTATAGTGACCCCAGGGATCAATCGAAAGGTCTGGATGAATTTCTAGATTTAGTAATATAACAAGTTATAGTGACCAAGATTCTGGAGAAGAGTCTTAATACATTTCTAGATGTAATAATATAACAGGTTATAGTGACCAGGATTCTGGAGAATGTCCAGATACATTTCCCTAGATGTAATAATATAACAATTATAGTGACCCAGGATTCTGGAGAAGGGTCAGATACATTTCTAGATGTAAAATAATAGAAACAAGTTAAATAACCAAGATTCTAGAAAAGTCTGGATGAATTTTCTAGATGTAGTAATATAACAAGATTAGTGTCCAAGATTCTGTGAGAAGAGTCTGGATACATTTTCTAAGATGTAAAAAAATAACAGTTATAGTGACCATGATTCTGGAGAAAGGGTCTGGATACATTCTAGATGTAATAATATAACAAGTTATAGTGACCAGGATCTGGAGAAGGGTCTGATACATTTCTAGATGTAGGAATCAAACAAAGTTTATAGTGACCAAGATTCTTGAGAAGGTCTGGAGAATTCCAGATGTAAAATAATAACAAGTTAAAGTGAGTGGGATCTGGAGAAGGGACAGGATACATTTCTAGATGTAAAAAAAGAACAAGTTATAGTGACCGGGTTCTAGAGAAAGGTCTGGATGAATTCTAGATTTAGTAAATAAACAAGTTATAGTGACCAAGCTTCTGGAGAAGAGTCTATACATTTCTAGATGTAATAATCTACATTTAATAGAGACCAGAATTCCTGGAGAAGGGTCTAGATACATTTCTAGATGTAATTAATATAACAATTATAGTGACCAGGATTCAGAAAAGGTTCTAGATAAAATTTCTAGCTGTAATAATAAACATAATCGTGACCAAGAATTCCTGGAGAAGATTCTGGATAATTTACTATATGTAAATAATATAACAGGTTTTAGTGACCATGATTCCTAGAGAAGGGTCCAGGATTACATTTCTAGATGTTTAATAATATAACAAGTTATGTGACCAGGATTCTGGAGAAGGGTCTGGATACATTTCTAGATTATAGAATATAACAAGTTATAGTGACCAAGATTCTGGAGAAAGGGTCTGGAGACATTTTCTAGATTAAATAATATAACAAGTTATAGTGACCAGGATTCCTGGAGAAGGTCCTGGATACATTTTCTAGAATGAATAAGATAACAGTATATAGTGACCAGGATTCTGGAGAAGGGTCTGGAATACATTTTCTGAGAAGTAAAATAGAACAAGTTATAGTGACCCAGGATTCAGGAAAAGGTCTGGATACATTTCTAGATGTACTAATAGAACGAGTTATAGTGACCAGGATTCCTGGAAAAGGGGTCTGGATACCATTTCCTAGATTAAAAATAGAACATGTTTTATAGTGGACCAGATTCTGGAGAAGGGTCTGGATACATATCTAGATGTATAATAGAAACAAGTTATAGTGACCGGGATTGTGGAGAAGGGTCTGGATACATTTCTAGTTGTAATAATAGAACAAGTTATAGTGACCAGGATGTGGAGAAGGTCTGATACATTTCTAGTTGTAAAATATAGAACAAGAAATAGTGAGGGCGGGATTCTGGAGAAGGACTGGAAATACATTTCTAGATTGAAATAATAAACAATTATAGTGGAACCCCGTGATTCTAAGAAGGTCTGATGAATTTTAGAAAATGTTTAGTAATATAACTAAGTTATAGTGACCAAAGATTCTGAGAAGAGTCTAAATACATTTTCTAGATGTAATAATCTAACAAGGTTATAGTGAACAGGATTCTGGAGAAGGTCTAGATACATTTTCTAGATGTAAATAATATAACAAGTTATAGTGACCAGGATTCTGGAGAAGGGTCTAGATACATTTCTAGATGTAATAATAGAACAAGTTATAATAACCAAGATTCTAGAGAAAGGTCTGGATGAATTTCTAGAATGTATAGTAATATAACACGTTATAGTGACCCAGATTCTGGATAAGAGTCTGGAATACATTTCTAGATGTAATAAATAACAGGTTATAGTGACAGGATTCTGGAGAATGGTCTGATACATTCTAGATGTAAAAATTAAAACAAGTTAAAGTGACCAGGATTCTGAAAGGGTCTGGAAACATTTTCAAGATGAGGAATACTAACAAGTTATAGTGACCAATATTCAGGATAAGGCTGGGAGACATTTCAAGATGTAATAATATAAACAATTTATAGTGAGTGGGATTCTTGGAGAAGGTCTGGATACAATTCAAGATGTAATAATAGAACAAGTATAGTGACCGGGAATTCTAGAGAAAGTGTCCTGGATGAATTTCTAGATTTAAGAAATAATAACCAGTTATATGACCAAGCAACTGGAGAAGAGTCTTAATACATTTCCTAGATGTAATAATATAACAGGATATAGATGACCAGGATCTGGAGAAGTGTTCTAATACATTTCTATGTAATAATATACAAGTTTTATAGTGTCCAGGATTCTGGAGAAGGTTCTAGACACATTTCCTAGATGTAATAATAGAACATTTATAGTGACCAATGATTCTGGAGAAGAGTCTGGATACATTTCTATAAGTATAATATAACAGGTTTCAAGATAGTGACAGGATTCTAGAGAAGGGGTCTGGATACATTTCTAGATGTAATAATATAACAAGATATAGTGACCATGAATTCTGGCTGAAGGTTCTGGATACATTTCTAGATATAGGAATATAACAAAGTTTATAGTGGACCCAAGATTCTGGAGAAGGTCTGGAGACATTTCTAGAAATAATAATATAAACAAGTTATAGTGGACCAGGATACTGAGAAGGGTCTGGAAACATTTCTTTCTAGATGTAATAATAAAACAAGTTATAGTGACCAAGATTCCTGGAGAAGGTCTGGATACATTTCCCTAATGTAATAATAGAACAGTTATAGTGACCGAAGGATTCTAGTAAAAGGGTCCTGGATACATTTCTAGATGTACAAATAGAACAAGTTATAGTGACCAGATACTGGAAAGGGTCTGGTTAATTTTCTAGATGTAATACAAGAACATGTTATATGTGACCAGGATTCTGGAAAGGGTCTTGGATACATTTCTAGATGTAATAATAGAACAAGTAAAAGTGACCCGTGAATGGTGAGAAGGGTCCTGGATACATTTCTATTGTAATAATAGAACAAGTTATAGTGACTCAGATTGTGGAGATGGGTCTTGGATACATTTCTAGTTTGAAATATAGAACAAGTTTATAGTGGAGCGGTGATTCAGGAGAAAGGGACTGGATCCATTTTCTAGATGTAATAAATAGAAACAAGTTATAGTGACCGGGATTGTCAGAAGAAAGACTTGGATGAATTTCTAGATGTATATAATATAACAAGGTTATAGTGTACCCAGATTCCTGGAGAAAGAGTCGTTAATACATTTCTAGATGTAAAATATAACAGGTATCAGTGACCAGGATTCTGAGAAGGGTCTAGATACATTTTCTAGATGTAATAAAATACAAGTTATATGTGACCAGTATTCTGTAGAAGGGTCTGGATACATTTCTAGATGTAGGTAATATCACAAGTTATCGTGACCAAAGATTTCTGGAGAACGGCGGATAATAACTAGATGTAATAATAGAAAAAGTTATAGTGGACCCCGGGATTCTAGAGAAAGTCCAGGAAGAATTTCTAGATTTAGTAAATATACAATTTACAGTGACCAAGATTCTGGAGAGAAGAGTCTTAATACATTTCTAGATGTAATAAAATAACAGGTTTATAGTGACCAGGATTCTGGAGAAGTGTCCTGGATACATTTCTAGATGTAATAATATAACAAGTAATAGTTGAACCAGGATCTGTAGAAGGGTCTAGATACATTACTAAATGTAATAATAATAACTGTTATAGTGACCAAGATACTGGAGAAGAGTCCCTGATACATTTCTATATGTAATAATATAAACAGGTTAAGATGACCAGCGATTCAGAGAAGGGTCTGGATACTTTCTAGATGTAATAATATAACAAGTTATAGTGAACCCAGGAATCTGGAGACGGGTCTGGGATCATTTCTAGATATAGGAATATAACAAGTTATAGTGACCAAGATTCTGGAGGAAGTGGTCCTGGAGACATTTCTAGATTGTAAAAAGATAACAAGATATAGTGACCAATTCTGGAGAAGGGTCTGGATACATTCTAGATGTAAATAATTTAACAAGTTAAAAAAAAAGTTTGACCAGGATTCTGGAGAGGGTCTGGAGACATTTCTATATGTAATAATAGAAAACAAGTTATAGTGACCAGGATTCTGAAGAAGGGTCAGGGACATTTCTAAGATGTAATAATAGAACAAGTTATATACCAGGATTCTGCAGAAGTGTCTGGATACATTTCTAGATGAAATAATATAACAAGTTATAGTGACCATGATACTGGAGAAGGGTCTGTGATACATTCTAGATGTAACATAATATAACAAGTTATAGTGACCAGATACTGGAAAGTGGTCTGGATAAATTTCTAGTTTGAATAGAATATAACAAGTTAAAGTCACCAGGATTCCTGGAGAAGGGTCTGAAACGTTCTAGATGTAAATAATAGACCAAGTTATAGTGACCAGGATTCTGGAGAAGGGTCCGGAATACGTTTCAAGATGTAATAATAGAACAAGTTAATCAGTGACCAGGATCTGGAGAAGGTCTGGATACATTTCTAGATGTACTAATAGAACAATTAAAGTGACCTGGATTTCTGCAGAAGGGTCTGGATACATTTCAAGATTGTAATAATAGAAACAAGTTATAGTGACCAGGATTCTGCAGAAGGGTCTGGATACATTATCTAGATGTAATAAATATAACACGTTAATAGTGACCAGGATTCTGCAAGAAGGTCTGGATACATTCTAGATGTAATAAGATAGAACAAGATTATAGTCACCAGGATTCTGGAAGAAGGGTCCCTAGGATACTTTCTAGATGAAATAATAGAACAAGTTATAGTGAACCCGGGATTCTTGGGAAGTTACCTGGAGACATTTCTAGATGTAATAATATACAATTAATAGTACCAGTGATTCTGGGGAAGGGTCTGGAGACCATTCTAGATGTAACAATAAACAAGTTATAAGTGCCAGGGTTCTGGAAAAGGGTCTGGATACATTTCTAGTTGTAATAATAATAACATTATAAGTGATCAGGATATCTGGAAAGGGGTCTGGATAAATTTCTAGATGTAATAATAGAACAAAGTTATAGTCACCATGATTCAGGAGAAGGGTCTGGAATACATTTCTAGTTGTAATAATATAACAAGTTATAGTGAGTGGGATTCTGGAGAAGGGTCTGGATACATTTCTAGATGTAATAATAGAACAAGTTATAGTGACCGGGATTCTAGAGAAAGGTCTGGATGAATTTCTAGATGTAGTAATATAACAAGTTATAGTGACCAAGATTCTGGAGAAGAGTCTTAATACATTTCTAGATGTAATAATATAACAGGTTATAGTGACCAGGATTCTGGAGAAGGGTCTAGATACATTTCTAGATGTAATAATATATAACAATTTATAGTGACCAGGAATTCTGAGAAGGTGGTATAGATACAATTCTATAGTAATTAATTGAAACATTTTATAGTGACCAAGATTCTGGAGAAGAGTCTGGGATAACATTCTAGATGTAATAACCATTTTTATAGTGACCAAGGAATCTGGAAGAAGGGTCTGGATACTTCTAGATGTAAAAATATAAACAAGTTATAGTGGACGCAGAATTCCTGGAGAAGGTGTCTGAGACATTTCTAGAAAGAAATAAAATAACAAGTTAATGAAGTGAACCAGGATTCTGTAGAAGGGACTGGATACATTTCCTAGATTAATAAAAGAACAAGTTTATAGTAGACCAGATTCTGCAGAAGGTCTGGAAACATTACTAGATGTAAATATAAGAGAACAAGTTATAAGTCACCCCAGGGTTCTGGAGATGGGTCTGGAACATTTCTAGATGTAATAAAATAACAAGATTAATAGTGACCAGATTCTGGAGAAGGTCTGGAGACATTTCCTAGATGTAATATAGAACAAGTTATAGAGACCAGGATTCTGGAGAAGGGTCTGAGACATTCTAGATGTAATAATGAACAAGTTATAGTGACCTGGATTTCTGGAGAAGGGTTCGATTAATGTCTAGTTGTAATAATATAACAAGTTATAGTCAAACCAGGATTCTGGGAGCGGGTCTGGATAGTTTCTAGATGTAATAATAAACAATAATAGTGACCAGGGATACTGCAAAAGGGTCCTGGATACATTTCTAGAGTACTAATAGAACTAGTTATAGTGACCAGGATTCTAGCAGAAGGGACTGGAATACATTTCTAGATAAATAATAGACAACAAGTTATAGTCACCAGGAATTCTGGAGAAGGGTATGGAAACATTACTAGATGTAATAACAGAACAAGTTATAGTGACCCGGGATTCTGGTGAAGGGTCTTGGAACATTTCTAGATGTAATAATATAACAAATTATGTGACCGGGAATCTGGGGAAGGGTCTGGAGACATTTATAGATGTATAACAATTAACAAGTTAATAGTGACCAGGGTTCTGGAAAGGGGTCTGGATTACATTATTCTAGTTGTAAAAAAATATAAACAAGTTTATAGTGATCAGGATTCTGGAAAAGGGGTCCTGTGATACATATCTAGATGTAAATAATAGCAACAAGTTATAGTCACCAGGATTTCTGAGAAAGGGTACCTGGATACATTTCTACATGTTAATAATTATAAACAAGTCATAGTGACCCAGAAACTGGAGAAGGGTCCTGTGAATACATTTCTAAGATGTAAATAATATAACAAGTTATAGTGGACTGGATTCTGAAAGGGGTCGGATACAATTCTAGATGTAATAAATAAAAACAAGTTATAGTCACCAGGATTCGGAGGAAGGGTTCTGGATTACATTTCTACATTATAATAAAACAAGTTATAGTGACCCCGGATTCTGGAGAAGGGTCTGGAGACATTTCTAGATGTAATAAAACAAGTATATAGTGACCAGGATTCTGGAGAGGGGTCTGTACATTTCTAGATGTAATAATATACAAGTTATAGTCACCAGGATTCTGGAGAAGGGTCTGGATACCTTTCCTACATGTAATATTAACAAGTTATATGACCCGTCTGGAGATGTTGCTGGATACATTACTAGATGATACTTAGAATATAACAAGATATAGTGACCCCGGATTCAGAGAAGGGTCACTGATCCAGGATTTAACTGATGCCAGATTGGAGTAAGAAAGGTAATTTTTTTTCCCCCTAAAAAAGAGGACACTTGTGTTTTCAACCGTCATGTAGTTTTTTTTTTTTTACCTTCCTCTGGATCAACACTGTAGCACAATAGGCTGAACTGGATGGACGTCTTGTCTTTTTTCGGCCTTATAAACTATGTAACTACGACACAAGAGAGTCCCCTGTAGACTGAAGAGTTGTGATGAACTGAGCAAAAATGTTGTATTATTTTTGTTATAGTCTTAATGCTTCTCAGATCCAGAAACAAGATAAGGTTTACATCATTCTCTGACGTCAATCAAAGACCAGTACGTTTTCACCGAGCACTGGTGCACAATAACAACTCACTGGGCCACGACTGACGTCAGAGAATGATGTAAACCTTATCTTGTTTCTGGATCTGAGAAGCATTAAGACTATAACAAAAATAATACATAAAACTCATTGTTGGGTTACGTCCGAATCAGCAGGAGGTCATCCCTAGGTGTGATCCAGAGCTTATGTGCGCGGTCTAATTTGCCACTTGGTCAGAAATGATTACATGTTGCCCCCAACAATGGAGGTACAAGTCAGTGTATGAAGGTGCACATAGACATTCTACTGCTGTACCCCTGGAAGGTGTCCTCAAAGACAAAAAAATTGTTTCGGAATGATGGTTATTAGAAAGGTTTACGATGGGTTTATCTGGCATTGTATTGAACCAATTTGCACCCCTGGGTTCTTGATATCGAGGAGTAAAGGGCCTTGACATCTAGGCTCACTAGGTATGGAAATGTTGTGGATGGGAACAAAGGTTTTATATAAATGTGTGATCTTTTGTGTCTCCATTTTAATGTATTAGTTAGTATATACCTCACATATATATATAGTATGCACATACCTAAGTAACACAGCATGTAAAAGCTGTCTGTATATCTCTTGTCACTAATATGTTAACAAAATGGCCGCCTGTAGTAGTTTGTCGAGATCGTCGTGTAATCCAAGATGGCGCCTATTCAGAAGTTATACATGAAAAAACTTTGAGACTCTCGGTTCACATATTTTGATCAAAAGATGTTTAAGCTGCCCACGACTTTCAACGTGATCTCAAATCGGGCAGTCCTATCCTATCTTTAACTCTCAATTGAGCCAATCAGGCCTCCCGCTGGGTCAACCGACCTCCATTATTCAGAGAGAAAAAATAAAAAACACCCAACCTGCAAAGCTGCCCTTCTTATGACAGCCTTATGACAGAAGTTACACCCTGTGTCCAGACATTCCTGAGCTGTGAGGAGGGGTCTGTAGATAAGGATGTACCCAATAGACCCTCACAGCCAGGTACGTGTGATGCTTCTTATCTACTAATTTGCAAAAGTATAAAAAAGCCATCATTTTGTGAATAAAGCAGAAAGCAGTTTCATAGCAACAAGGCATGCTGTGATTGTTCTTTCTCGGTGCACCCTTTGTTGTTTTTAAGCTAATTTGGACCCCCACAAGGACAGAATAGCCCCTTTGAGGCTACTTCCATATCAGAAACAGGAACCCCTAGTTTCAGGTTGGCGGTATTTTCACGCAGAGTATTTTGAAGAATAAATTTCTTCTTCAGAATCCTCTTCGAAATCGAAATGTGCTCGTCAAGATTTATCAGTGTCACGTCCGCGCCATCTGGCTCTGGCCGCTGTGACCATAACTGCGGCTTTGGCTTTTTCATTTCTCAAACCTTGGATTCCTAATTGATTTCTGGCCAACGCCCGTGGCCAGGAACCTTCCAGCACTCTTAGGGGTTAATCTGTTCTCTTGGTGATTGACGGTTTCTTCTTCCTATCACTTCTGCTCTTCTTCCTCCTCTTCCCTATTTATAGTCACTGCTTCCTGCCTTCTGTGCCTGCTATATGGTTTCCTATCTCTGTAGTTCGCCTTTACCCTCATTGGACTTTCTGCGCTATTCTGACTTCTGCTTGGATCCCGGTTATTCTTTGTCTCACGTTTTTGTACTACGCTGCCCGTTTGTTACAGTTTTGATCAAAAATGTGAACTGAGAATCTCAAGTTTGTTCATATATCCTAGATAGCAGAAATGCTTTTTTCAAAATTCTTATGTCCCCTTTGATAGCGCTTCAGTTTATAGTGTGCCACTGTTATTGGAATATGTATGTATACTACAGCCGCACCAGTGTTGCATCTATGTTCATTTTTTCCCCAATTTTTTTTTTTTGGGATGTACATAACTATATATTGCTTCTAGTTTGAGTTTGGAGGAGTGGCTGCCTCCATTTTGTTTTTTTGCACTCCACCCACCTTGACATGGCTTTTTAACCAATGCAGTGTAACTTGTAAGCTGGTTCCTTCATTCCCTGGATTGTGGAGGTCTGAATAGGACCCAAACCAGAGGTATCAATAGTGTAGGAATCAATAGTGTAGGACCCACCTGCCTGAGGTCCAGTTGAAGTTCGGAGGTGGCTTAAGCAGTTTTGATCAAAAATGTGAACTGAGAATCTCAAATTTTTTCGTGTATCCTAGATAGCAGAAATGCTTTTTTTCAAAATTCTTATGTTCCCTTTGATAGTGCTTCAGTTTATAGTGTGCCACTGTTATTGGAATATGTATGTATATTACAGCCGCACCAGTGTTGCACCTATGTTCATTTTTTTCAAAAAAAATTTTTTTTTTTTAAAAAAATTTTTTTGGGGGGGGATGTGCATAACCATATTTTGCTTTTTACCCGTTTTTTAATGAATTTGCCGGCCCGACTAAGCCTCCTCGTTCTGTGTTTCTGTGTTTCACTTGGCTTAGTGCAGTTACCAGTCATCTGGTTGGGGCCAACCTATTAAGGAGTCGGGTTCCCCAAAAGATAGGGACAGAGGCTGGGACCAGTGTCAGAGCCTCACTCGTCTGTGTTTCTGTGTGTGTCCCTGACAGTCCCTGACGATCATATTATAATTATTTTTTTTTTTTGGACCCTAACCCCACCACTTTCCGAACTCTAACCCTACCTCAACCCTACTCCAACTCCAACCCTACCTAAATTCTACTCAGGCCCAGAGTAATGGCCTTTGCCTGTTTCTGCTCCATTTATGGACCCATTTATGCTGTAACAGGTGGAACCCTCTATCCTAACAACAACTTCAACTGAAGAGAACTAACTGCTGCCTAACATTGCAGGCTAGTATATGCCTACATGCGCTCCTTCCATGTACCCAGGATCCCCTGGCAACACCTGTTGGGCTGCAGATTGAATATGGCACTGATGCTTTAAGCATCAGTTTCCCACAAAGTCATTGATCCTAAACATATACAGATAAGACCACTCGTCGAAAAGTCACACACTCTCCATCCACAGACTTTAACGGGGTCGTCTCACTCCCGGGATCGCTGCTTTTTATGTTAAAGATCTCGTAAAACAAGTCACTTTGTAATATGTGTCCATTAACAGTGTCCGACTTATTCCTAGATATCCCCTCTTGTATGGGCTGCATCAGCTCCTCAGATCACTATAGCTATAGACTTATTCCATCTCTCATGATAGGCTGCCAGCACTGGTTGCTATAGCTACAGACCTGTTCAGTCTCTCCTGATAGGCTGCCAGCACTGGTTGCTATAGCTACAGACCTGTTCAATCTCTCATGATAGGCTGCCAGCACTGGTTGATATAGCTACAGACCTGTTTGATCTCTCCTGATAGGCTGCCAGCACTGATCGCTATAGCTACAGACCTGTTCCATCTCTCCTGATAGGCTGCCAGCACTGGTTGCTATAGCTACAGACCTGTTCTATCTCTCCTGATAGGCTGCCAGCACTGGTTGCTATAGCTACAGACCTGTTAGATCTCTCCTGATAGGCTGCCGGCACTGGTTGCTATAGCTACAGACCTGTTCTATCTCTCCTGATAGGCTGCCAGCACTGATTGCTATAGCTACAGACCTGTTTGATCTCTCCTGGTAGGCTGCCAGCACTGGTTGCTATAGCTACAGACCTGTTTGATCTCTCCTGATAGGCTGCCAGCACTGGTCGCTATAGCTACAGACCTGTTCAATCTCTCCTGATAGGCTGCTAGCACTGGTTGCTATAGCTACAGACCTGGCTTCTATTGCAGCCTAGTAGAAGCCAGTAAACACACCCCTGAATTCAAAGTGAAACCAAGAAAACAGGACTGAGGTCAGATGAATCAATGTAGTGAGACAACCTCTTTAAGTAGTGCAGCAGAACATGTGCTGACTAATACACTGTAACCAAGTGATCACAGATTAACATAATAATAATTGAAGCACAAGTGTAAACATAATAAAGTATAACAAAATGCGTATTAATATAGTTAAAGGGGTTTTCTCACCATGCTATTTCACAGAGCCACAGCCAGCTTCAGACTCACACTTCCTGGTCAGACTGTGAGTGGTTCTATAGCAGTGAGTGGCATATCAGCTCTGCTGTTCTTAGCTGATCCTGTCACAGTGATAGAAGTGCAGGAATCTGCAGTGCACAGAGCTACAGCGCTCTAGGGGTTTAAACTTGTCATTAACTTGGGTAAGCAAGCTCCTGTACTAGAGATAAGACTCAGCAGGGAGTGATTCAACATAGTTGGATGGCAGCTTGGAGCAATCATATAAAAGAAAAATCAGGGAGAGCTGGTAAATAACCTAGAGAAACTTGTGTACACTAGCAGTAGATAAAATCTTTGTTATCTCCTGAACAACGCAAAGTCAAAACAGCAATGTATTTGGTAATAGTTTTCATTTACCTTACCCTACATGCTAAAATCTAATCATTGTGGTGAGAAAATCCCTTTAAGTGATTAAATGTATAAAAACTTGTCTGGATCCTCAGAAAACAGCACTATTCTGAGGAAATATTCACACAAGAGAATTTGTTCCAGGCATTTCTGTGACTGAAAATTCAAATTTAATATGTCTGAATGTGTTTTTTTTTTCAGCGCATGAATTTCTGCATGCTGCATTTTGATGAATGGGACCGTCACAGAAATTTCTGCAGAAAATCTGCTTTGTCTGAATTTACCCTAAAGGCCAATTTTCACAGCAATGTTATACAGGAAAAATTCTGAATTGTCCTTGTAGGAATCCATACTGCTGAAAAAATACCCATTCAGATGTATGGAACAGATTTTAAAAAAAAAAAGAAAAAAAGCATGATTATTCTCATGTGAAATTGGCCATAAGGTTACAAAGCATGAAAACAGAAGGAAGAACGGATTATAGAGAAGTGTTTTATATTTTTTTATTTTATATTTCACATAAAGTTTAAATATGAAATAGCCATAACTTTTAACAACTTAACGACCACCCACTAGCTTTTGACCACAGGCGGTTCCTGTTCTCTGTGGTCAGTGACGCCAAAAAACATTGCTGCCTTCAGAGGGGGTTTGCGGCTCCCAGTGCTATAGTCAACTTTTTCATTGGGATTCCCCCTGCACCATCGGGTCATTTGGAGTTCCAGTTCCAGATGGGGCCTGGGGACTGTATATACAGTCAGTCCTGGAGAACTATAGTAGCCCAATAGAGCCTGAGGAATATCTATATAGTCAGGGGGACCTAGAGTAGCCCAATAGAGCCTGGGGAATATCTATACAGTCAGGGGGACCTAGAGTAGCCCAATAGAGCCTGGGGAATATCTATACAGTCAGCCCTGGGGATATAGAGTAGCCCAATAGAGCCTGGGGAATATCTATACAGTCAGCCCTGGGGACCTAGAGTAGCCCAATAGAGCCTGGGGAATATCTATACAGTCAGGGGGACCTAGAGTAGCCCAATAGAGACTGGGGAATATCTATACTGTCAGCCCTGGGGACCTAGGGTAGCCCAATAGAGCCTGGGGAACATGTATACAGTCAGGAGGACCTAGAGTAGCCCAATAGAGCCTGGGGAATATCTATACAGTCAGCCCTGGGGACCTAGGGTAGCCCAATAGAGCCTGGGGACCATGAATACAGTCAGGAGGACCTGGAGTGGCCCAATAGAGCCTGGGGAATATCTATACAGTCAGCCCTGGGGAACTAGAGTAGCCCAATAGAGCCTGGGGAATATCTATACAGTCCGGGGGACCTAGAGTAGCCCAATAGAGCCTGGGGAATATCTATACAGTCAGGGGGACCTAGAGGAACCCAATAGAGCCTGGCGAATATCTCTACAGTCAGCCCTGGGGACCTAGAGGAGCCCAATAGAGCCTGGGAACATCTATACAGTCAGCCCTGGACCTAGAGGAGCCCAATAGAGCCTGGGGAATATCTATACAGTCAGCCCTGGGACCTAGAGTAGCCCAATAGAGCCTGGGGAATATCTATACAGTCAGCCCTGGGGACCTAGAGTAGCCCAATAGAGCCTGGGGAATATCTATACAGTCAGCCTGGGGGCCTAGAGTAGCCCAATAGAGCCTGGGGAATATCTATACAGTCAGCCCTGGGGACCTAGAGTAGCCCAATAGAGCCTGGGAAATATCTATACAGTCAGCCCTGGGACCTAGAGTAGCCCAATAGAGCCTGGGGAATATCTATACAGTCAGCCCTGGGGACCTAGAGTAGCCCAATAGAGCCTGGGGAATATCTATACAGTCAGTCCTGGGGACCTAGAGCCTGGGAATATCTATACAGTCAGGGGGACCTAGAGTAGCCCAATAGAGCCTGGGGAATATCTATACAGTCAGTCCTGGGGACCTAGAGTAGCCCAATAGAGCCTGGGGAATATCTATACAGTCAGCCCTGGAGACCTAGAGTAGCCCAATAGAGCCTGGGGAATATCTATACAGTCAGTCCTGGGGACCTAGAGTAGCCCAATAGAGCCTGGGGAATATCTATACAGTCAGCCCTGGGGACCTAGAGTAGCCCAATAGAGCCTGGGGAATATCTATACAGTCAGCCCTGGGGACCTAGAGCTCCTCTACCTCTACCTCTATCACATAACGCTATATATCACACAGCTCAAATCCTCTCCTCAATCATATTACCCTATATATCACAGATTCAGCTTCCCATACGATGCACACTATATCAAATTGGTCTGCATGGCTGTTGTCCCAGAAGGAGGCCTCTTCTAAAGATGATGCACAAGAAAGCCACAAACAGTTTGCTGATGACAAGCAGACTAAGCATATGGATTACTGGGACCATGTCCTGTGATCTGATGAGACCAAGGTAAGTTGATTTGGTTTGGATGGTGTCAAGCGTATGCGATGGTGACCAGGTGAGGAGTACAAAGACAAGTGTGTCTTGCCTACAGTCAAGCATAATGGTGGAAGTACCATGGTTTGAGGCTGCATGAGTGCTGCCAGCTGTGGGGAGCTACAGTTCATTAAGGGAGTCATAACTGCCAATGTGTACTGTAACATACTGAAGCAGAGCATGATCCCCTCCCTTCTGGGCCATAAGGCACTATTCCAACATGATAATGACCACAAATACACCTCCAAGGCCACCACTGCCTTGCTAAAGAAGATTAGGGTAAAGAACCTGGACTGGCCAAGCGTCTCCAGACCTACACCCAATTGAGTATCTGTGGGGCCTCCTCAAACAGAAGGTGAAGGAGCACAAGGTCTCTAATATCCACCAGCTCCATGATGTCCTCATTGATGAGGGAAGAGGATTCCAGTGGCTGCAACCTGCGAGGCTCTAGTGACCTGTATGCCCCAGAGTTAAGGTAGTGCTGAAAAATAATGGGGGCCACACAAAATATTGACGATTTTATCTTTTTACTAAGGGGTTTACTCACTTTTGTTGCCAGCGGTCTAAACATTGAAGGCTGTGTGTTGAGTTATTTTTGAGGGCGCACCAACTTTACACAGTTATACAAGTTGTAAATTGACTACTGTACATTGTATCAAAGTGTCAGATCTTCATTGTTGTCCAACGAAAAGATAAAATACATTAACGAAAATCTGAGGGGTGTATTCACATTTGTAAGTCCCCCCCATAGTTAGGTAGCTATGTATTTCCCCTCCATAGTTATATAGCTATATAAATCTAATCCTTAGTTAGGTATATAAGTCCCCTGCATAGTTAGGTAAGTATATAAGTCCCCTGCATAGTTAGGTAGGTATATAAGTCCCCTGCATAGTTAGGTAAGTATATAAGTCCCCTGCATAGTTAGGTAGGTATATAAGTCCCCTGCATAGTTAGGTAGGTATATAAGTCCCCTGCATAGTTAGGTAGGTATATAAGTCCCCTGCATAGTTAGGTAGGTATATAAGTCCCCTGCATAGTTAGGTAGGTATATAAGTCCCCTGCATAGTTAGGTAGGTATATAAGTCCCCTGCATAGTTAGGTAGGTATATAAATCCCCTCCATAGTTAGGTAGCTATATAAGTCCCCTCCATAGTTAGGTAGGTATATAAGTCCCCTGCATAGTTAGGTAGGTATATAAGTCCCCTGCATAGTTAGGTAGGTATATAAGTCCCCTGCATAGTTAGGTGGCTATATAAGTCTAATCCTTAGTTAGGTATAAATGTCCCCTGCATAGTTAGGTAGGTATATAGACCACCAATGAAAATAATAAAAATAATAATATTCACCTCTTCTTGTTCTCCCACTGAATGCCTTGCACTCCTGCTGACAATGGCGGCGTCACGTCATCACAAGGGAAGCGCTGCGAGGCCAGAAGTATCTGGACCTGTGGGCTATAGAGGGACGCCTCACCGCCACAGTGATGAATCCCAGGGATCTCTCTGTCCTCACTGTTCACTTCTCATAGTTGATGTTATGGACAGATGAAGAATTTGATTCCTGGTGAAGTTTTGACCTGTATAGAGGTGTACGTAGGGTTGGTGCCAGGAATTGTCTCTATCTTCGCTGGCCTGTATGGGGTGGGGGGTGTGAACCGTATGGGGTTGGTTTTCCAGGGAAATTGTCTCTATCTTCGCTGGCCTGTATAGAGGTGTACGTAGAGTTGGTCCCAGAAATTGTCTCTATCTTCGCTGGCCTGTATAGAGGTTTACGTAGGGTTAGTCCCAGGAATTGTCTACTATTCAAACTTCGCTGGCCTGATAAAGAGGTGTAACGATTTAGTGGTTGGGTGTCGTAGGAATTGTCTCTATCCTCGCTGGACTGTATAGAGGTGTACGTAGAGTTGGTCCCAGGAATTGTCTCTATCTTCGCAGGCCGATAGAGAGGTGTACGTCGAGTAGGTCCCAGGAATTGTCTCGATCATCGCTGGCCTGTATAGGGTGTACGTAGGGTTGGTCCAGGAATTGTCCTCTATCTTCGCTGGCCTGTATAGAGGTGTACGTAGGGTTAGGTCCCAGGAATTGTCTCTATCTTCGATGGCCTGTATAGAGGTGTACATAGGGTTGGTCCCAGGAATTGTCTCTAATCTTCGCTGGCCTGTAAAAGAGGGGGTACGTAGGTTGGTCCCAGGAATTGTCTCTATCTTCGCTGGCCTGTATAGAGGTGTACGTAGGGTTAGGTCCCAGGAATTGTCTCTATCTTCGCTGGCCTGTACAGAGGTGTACGTAGCGTTGGTGCCAGGAATTCTCTCATGTCGCTGGCTCTGTAAAGTAGGTGTACGGGTAGGGTTTGTGAGGGGGCCCAGGAATTGTCTCTATCTTCGCTGGCCTGTATAGAGGTGTACATAGGGTTGGTCCAGGAATTGTCTCTATCTTCGCTGGCCTGTAATGGAGGTTGGGCCAGGCACCCCCTTATAATGTAGGGTTGGTGCCAGGAATTGTCTCTATCCTCGCTGGTCTGTATAGAGGTGTAAAGTAGGTTGGTCCCAGGAATTTTCTCTATCTTCGCTGGCCTGTATAGAGGTGTACGTAGGGTTGGTCCAGGAATTGTCTCTATCTTCGCTGGCCTGTATAGAGGGGTACGTAGGTTGGTCCCAGGAATTGTCTCTATCTTCGCTGGCCTGTATAGAGGTGTTTCTAGGGTTGGTCCCAGGAATTGTCTCTATCCTTTGCTGGCCTGTATAGAGGTGTACGTAGGGTTGGTCCCAGGAATTGTCCCCTATCTTCGCTGGCCTGTATAGAGGTGTACGTGGGTTTGGTCCAGGAATTGTCTCTATCTTCGCTGGCCCTGTATAGAGGTGTAGTAGGGTTGGTCCCAGGAATTGTCTCTATCTTCGCTGGCCTGTATAGAGGTGATGTGTTACCGGGAATGTTAGTGTTTGGTGCCAGGAATTGTCTCTATCTTCGCTGGCCTGTATAGAGGTGTACATAGGGTTGGTGCCAGGAATTGTCTCTATCTTCGCTGGCCTGTATAGAGGTGTACGTAGGGTTGGTGCCAGGAATTGTCTCTATCCTCGCTGGTCTGTATAGAGGTGTACGTAGAGTTGGTCCCAGGAATTGTCTCTATCTTCGCTGGCCTGTATAGAGGTGTACGTAGGGTTGGTGCCAGGAATTCTCTCAATGTTCGCTGGCCTGTATAGAGGTGTACGTAGAGTTGATCCCAGGAATTGTCTCTATCTTCGCTGGCCTGTATAGAGGTGTAACGTAGGGTTGGTCCAGGAATTCTCTCTATGTTCGCTGGCCTGTATAGAGGTGTACGTAGGGTTGGTGCCAGGAATTGTCTCTAAACTTCGTGGCCTGTATAGAGGTGTACTAGGGGTTTGGCCCCAGGAATTGTCTCTATCCTCGCTGGCCTGTATAGAGGTGTACGTAGAGTTGGTCCCAGGAATTGTCTCTATCTTCGCTGTACTGTATAGAGGTGTATGTAGGGTTGGTCCCAGGAATTGTTTCTATCTTAGATGTCCTGTATAGAGGTGTACGTAGAGTTGGTCCCAGGAATTGTCTCTATCTTTTGCTGGCCTGTATAGAGGTGTTTCGTAGGGTTTTGTCCCAGGAATTGTCTCTATCTTCGTGGCCTGTATAGAGGTGTACGTAGGGTTGGTCCAGGAATTCTCTCATCTTCGCTGGCCTGTATAGAGGTTACATAGGGTTGGTCCAGGGAAATTTTCCTCTATCTTCGCTGGCCTGTATAGAGGTGTAAAGTAGGGGTTGGTCCCAGGAATTGTCTCTATCTTCGTTGGCCTGTATAGAGGTGTACGTAGGGTTGGTGCCAGGAATTGTATCTATCTTCGCTGGCCTGTATAAAAGGTGTACGTAGGGTTGGTGCCAGGAATTGTTTCTATCTTCGCTGGCCTGTATAGAGGTGTATGTAGGGTTGGTCCCAGGAATTCTCTCTATCTTCGCTGGCCTGTAGAGAGGAGTACGTAGGGTTGGTGCCAGGAATTGTCTCTATCTTCGCTGGCCTGTATAGCAGTGTTTACGGGTATGGGTTTTGGTCCCCAGGGGAATGTGGTTTCTATTTCTAGCTTCGCTGGCCTGTATAGAGGTGTATGTAGGGTTGGTCCCAGGAATTGTTTCTATCTTCGCTGGCCTGTATAGAGGTGTACGAAGGGTTGGTCCCAGAAATTGTCTCTATCTTCGCTGGCCTGTATAGAGGTGTACGTAGGGTTAGTCCCAGGAATTCTCTCAATGTTCGCTGGCCTGTATAGAGGTGTACGTAGGGTTGGTGCCAGGAATTGTCTGTCCTTTCCCCTGGCCTGTATAGAGGTGTACGTAGGGTTGGTGTCAGGAATTGTCTCTATCTTCGCTGGCCTGTATAGAGGTGTACGTAGGGTTGGTGCCAGGAATTGTCTCTATCTTCGCTGGCCTGTATAGAGGTGTACGTAGGGTTGGTGCCAGGAATTGTCTCTATCTTCGCTGGCCTGTATAGAGGTGTAGGTAGGGTTGGTCCCAGGAATTGTCTCTATCTTCGCTGGACTGTATAGAGGTGTTCGTAGGGTTGGTCCCAGGAATTGTCCTCTATCTTCGTTGGCCTGTATAGAGGTGTACGTAGGGTTGGTCCCAGGAATTCTCTCAATGTTCGCTGGCCTGTATAGAGGTGTACATAGGGTTGGTCCCAGGAATTCTCTCTATCTTCGCTGGCCTGTATAGAGGTGTACGTAGGGTTGGTCCCAGGAATTGTCTCTATCTTCGCTGGCCTGTATAGAGGTGTACGTAGGGTTGGTCCCAGGAATTGTCTCTATCTTCGCTGGCCTGTATAGAGGTGTACGAAGGGTTGGTCCCAGAAATTGTCTCTATCTTCGCTGGCCTGTATAGAGGTGAACGTAGGGTTGGTGCCAGGAAATGTCTCTATCTTCGCTGGCCTGTATGGAGGTGTACGTAAGGTTGGTCCCAGGAATTGTCTCTATCTTCGCTGGCCTGTATAGAGGTGTACGTAGGGTTGGTCCCAGGAATTGTCTCTATCTTCGCTGGCCTGTATAGAGGTGTACGTAGGGTTGGTCCCAGGAATTGTCTCTATCTTCGCTGGCCTGTATAGAGGTGTACGTAGGGTTGGTCCCAGGAATTGTCTCTATCTTCGCTGGCCTGTATAGAGGTGTACGTAGGGTTGGTGCCAGGAATTGTCTCTATCTTCGCTGGCCTGTATAGAGGTGTACATAGGGTTGGTGCCAGGAATTGTCTCTATCTTCACTGGCCTGTATAGAGGTGTACATAGGGTTGGTCTCAGGAATTGTTTCTATCTTCGCTGGCCTGTATAGAGGTGTACATAGGGTTGGTCCCAGGAATTGTCTCTATCTTCGCTGGCCTGTATAGAGGTGAACGTAGGGTTGGCCCGGAATGTCTCTATCTTCGCTGGCCTGTATAGAGGTGTAACGTAGTGGTTGGTTCAACCCATGAATTGTTTCCATATCTTCGCTGGCCTGTAATAATGAAGTGTATAAATTGTAGGGTTGGTCCCAGAATTGTCCCTATCTTCGCTGCCTGTATAGAGGTGTACGTAGGGGTTGGTCCAGGAATTCTCTCTATTCTTCGCTGGCCTGTATAGAGGTGTAACTTAGGTTGGTCCCAGAATTCTCTCTATCTTCGCTTGGCCTGTATAGAGGTGTACGTAGGGTGATCCCGGAATTGTCACTATCTTCGCTGGCCTGTATAGAGGTGAACGTAGGGTTGGTCCCGAATTCCCTCTTTTCGCTGGCCTGTTTTGAGGGTACGTAGGGTTGGTCCAGGAATTGTCTCTATCTTCCGCTGGCCGTGTTTCCTGCCCCCCAGCTGATGCCAGATAGATGAAGCATATGATTCCTGGTGAAGCTTTGACCCATATAGAGGTGTAATGTAAGTATTTGTCATCCAAATTATGCATGCTTTGCCTTTGTAATCTATAGTATGGAAAAGTGAATGCAATATCACACTATCTTCTTTTATCTGTATGTAATCACTATAAATTCTTCATAAAATAAAGTTAATAAAGCATTTGATGTTGCCTTCTTTAAAGCCATATCCGACCGCTTAAAATATTTGGCAAAACACCACCTCAATGGAATGGAATTTTTTTTTTACCGGACAACCGCTTTATTACTGTCTCGGCACAGACTTAAAATTCTATAGTGTAAAACAAACATTTATATGGTAACTTATTCTATATGAAAACATGCTTCGTCCTCATTCATACACTATATTCATACACTGATGAATCCAGGGTATGTGCAAACACTATGGGCGACATGTATAAAGCTCGCCACGTTGGGGCGCACCTTTCCGCCGGTTTTCCGGCGAAATCTGCGCCTGATTTATGTCGGGGCCGGGGCGCGCTCATACATATAATGTAAAGTCCGCCGCGCCTCACCTGTGTGTTAGGCGCAGTGCGGGACTTTGGCGCAGTGTGGCGCTGCGCCTGAGATTCGCCGCCGGAGGTAGTGCGGTCATACATGCGGGGAAAAGTTCCCTGCGCCTCGCCAGTGTGTGTGGGGCACAGTGCTGGGACATGGGCGCAGTGCGGGACTTAGGCGCCGTGCGGGACTGCACCGAAAATCTGTTCCGATGCGAGACAGGCTGGAACAGCGAGAAATCATTCCAGATGTCGGTGCGGAGTATGAATCAAAAATCGCCTTTATAAAGGCGTTCAACATTCTCAGGAAAAGAGCTGAAACCTTCAAAATAAAAAATACATAAAACAAAATCACTTTCCAATATCCTAATTCAAGAATTAGGATATTGGAAATTAGCGGGAAATACAGTAATTCAAATTCTGAAAGCTATTCTCATTGGTCGGCATAAATCGGCCAATCAGAATAGGAGCGACAGTGAACCATTAAAACCTATGGAGAACGATTGACCAATCAGAATCAAAGGCGGGACAGTTCAAAATACAGTAAAAATGCAGAATAGAACTGATTGGTTGAGCTAACGGGGGCTTGGCTATCCCAGCCAATCAGAGCGCGAGCTACTTCTCACATTGTAGTCTATGGAGATAAATCCCGAACAACGCATTTGTCGCCGAGACCGGCGCAACATAAGGAATTGCAATATAGAGAATTGCCGGGAAATAAAGTAATTCAAATTGTTTAAGCTCTTCTCATTGGTCGGCATAAACCAGCCAATCAGAATAGGAGCGACAGTGTCCCATTAAAACCTATGGAGAACTATTGACCAATCAGAATAGGAGCGACAAAGACCCATTAAAACCGATGGAGAAGTTTTGACCAATGAGAATAGGAGCGACAAAGACCCATTAAAACCTATTGAGAAGTTTTGACCAATCAGAATAGGAGCGACAGTGTCCCATTATAACCTATGGAGAAATATAGACCAATCAAAATCAAAGGCGGGACAGTTCAAAATGCCGACCAATGAGAAGAGCTTAAACAATTTGAATTACTGTATTTCCCGGCGATTCTCTCTATGGCAATTCCCTATGTAGCGCCGGTCTCGGCGACAAACGCGTTGTTCGGGATTTAACTGATTTATTTTTAAAGAAGGGTTCGGCTCTTTATCTGATAATGTTTTACACTTAATCAAAATGATTTTTGTATTAATACTTCATGCCGCGCGGCGCTGAGCGCCGAGATTTCATAGCGCCCATCTCTCCATAGACTATAATGGGAGAAGTAGCTCGCGCTCTGATTGGCTGGGATATCCAAGCCCCCGCTAGCTCAGCCAATCAGCTCTTTTCTGTCTTTTTACTGTATTTTGAACTGTCCCGCCTTTGATTTTGATTGGTCTATATTTCTCCATAGGTTATAATGGGACACTGTCGCTCCTATTCTGATTGGTCAAAACTTCTCCATAGGATAAAATGGGTCTTTGTCGCTCCTATTCTGATTGGCTGGCTTCTGCCGACCAATGAGAAGCGCTTAAACAATTTGAATTACTGTATTTCCTGGCAATTCTCTCTATTGCAATTCCCTATGTAGCGTCGATCTCGGCGACAAACGCGTTGTTCGGGATTTAAGTGCTTTATTTTTAAAGAAGGTTTCAGCGCTTTATCTGATAATGATTTACACTTAATAAAAATGATTTTTTTATTCACACTCCATGCCGCACGGCACTGAGTGGCGAGATTGCATTGCGCCGATCTCTCCATTGACTACAATGGGAGAAGTAGCTCGCGCTCTGATTGGCTAGGATAGCCAAGCCACCGCTAGCTCAGCCAATCAGCTCTTTTCTGCATTTTTACTGTATTTTGAACTGTCCTGCCTTGGATTTTGATTGGTCTATATTTCTCCATAGCTATAATGGGTCCCTGTCGCTCCTATTCTGGTTGGCCGAGATAGCCAAGCCTCCGCTAGCTCAGCCAATCAGCTCTTTTCTGCATTTTTACTGTATTTTGAACTGTTTCGCCGTTGATTCTGATTGGTCAATCCTTCCCCATAGGTTTTAATGGTTCACTGTTGCTCCTATTCTGATTGGCCGGTTTCTGCCGACCAATGAGAATAGCTTTCAGAATTTGAATTACTGTATTTCCCGGCAATTTCCAATATCGGAAATCTTGACATTGTGCCGTTCTAGATTTTTGGAAAGTGATTTTTTTTTTATTATTTTTATTTTTGAGGTTTGAGCTCTTTTTCTGACACTGTTTTCCGCCTTTATAAAGGCGATTTTTTCGGAATCATACTCCTGCTGCACGGAGCGCCGAGATTTGTGTTGCGATCTTCTATGTTTCCTCGCATGTTACGATCCTGCTCACTTCGCCTCCGCCGGAATCAACCAGGTCTGCCTGTCGGAGCTGCCGAGCGCTGCATTGCGCCGCACTTTGCCGACTCGCCATCGTACATGCCTCGGAGTTTTCGAGCGCGCCGCGTCCCGCCCCGGAACGTCTATACCGCGCCCACACCGCGCCCACTGCCCGCCCCTTCATGCGGGGCACAGCTGAAAGTGGCGAACGCTGCGCCTAACACCGCATCCCTGAGTCCAACAGGGGTATTCGGGCCGGGAGGCGCAGTATACGCCAGAAAACGGGCGAAAAGCCCGATCATACATGTCGCCCTATATGTGAAAATCTTTTATTCTTACTTATGCTTTTTTTTTTTTACTATATGTCAGTGCGTTGTTGCTGTTCCAGATTGCAGCCGCAAATAAGGAGCAATTATGGGAATTACAATGGGTACAACTCCAAATGAAAATAACAGGCCGCATGTTTTTGCAGCCTCCTTCAAATTTTATTACAAAAACACAATGTGAACTAAAATAGAACATGCTGCGTGTAGGAACGTAAAAACCGCTGCCCTGACGCAATCACATCGACTACATATTCAGAACTTTCCAAATACAGAACAAATACAGGTCGTGAATTCTTAGTCATGAACTCTCAGGAAAGGAATTTAACACAAAAAAAGTAATGCAGAACCATGGGAACCAACATAACCACATATTCTATAAGATTATTTTTATTTTCTTATACTCAGAGAAGCCTAAGTGTCAAAAATGTTTTCTTACCGCAATTATTAGCTTTTAAAATGTAGGGAAAGGTAAACGAAGACCATTACCAAATACATTACTGTTTTGAATTTGCTTTGTTCAAGGGTTAAAGATTTTTTTATCTACTGCTAGTGTACACAGGTTTACCAACCACCTCTCTCTGCTCTTTTACTTATCTGATTGTTCCAAGCTGCTGTCAGTCAGTCCGACCATGATGAGCCACATCCGTCTTAGTCTTATCTCTAGCAGTAAAGCTTGTTTATCTAAGTTAATGATAAGTTTTAAACTTTAGAGCTAGGTACCTTGGTGCATTACAGTTTATAAATCCCCTGCAGTCATGTCACTGTAACAAGAATAGCTAGGAATAGCAGAGGTGATATGCCAATCACTGCTATAGAACCACCCACAGCCAAACCAAGCAGTGAGAGTCTGAAGCTGGCTGTGGGTCTGTGAAACAACAGGGTGAGACAACCCCTTTAAGTAATGTACTACTTTTAACTACTAAATAACTAATACATACAATGATCAGCTTACATGATAAAAACCTACCTCCATAAGACGTCTGAAGGTGTCCATGATGTTGGTTGGTGCTCCCGCCATAGATTCTGATGGCATATTCTATCTATATGCCATTAAAGTCTAATAGGTGAAGGTCCCACCTCTGAGACCAGCAGCTTGCTTCTCGAAAGTGTTGGCTCAGAATGGAGAGCTTGACTTTGCTTCTCTTCTATGGGAGTTCCAAGTACAGCCGAACGAACCGGTCACCTGTACTCAGAATCCCTAGAGAACAGAATGGAGAGTTAAGTTCTCCATCCTGAGCTGAAACTTTTGAGGGACCAGTTCCCATAATAGGTGTGGGTCCTGGAGGTGGGACCAGCACTTATTAAACTTTCATGGCATATGCTAATAATATGCCATCAAAATCTATGGTGGGGTTTTCTCATCATGCAGTTTCACAGCCACAACAAGCACTAGACTCGCACATGTTATTCAGGCTGTGGGTGGGTCTATAGCAGTGATTGACACATCAGCTCTGCTGTTCCTATCTATTCCTGTTACACTCACAACGAATGGAAAAGATTTATAAAGTGCAGTATTCAGGCTGCAAATTTCTGAAGAGTGTTTACCTAGGTAAATGAGAAGCTTTTAAAGTCTGTTCTGAGAGATAAGACTCTGCAGGAGGTGACTCACCATAGACAGTCTGAGTTGTGATGGCAGCTTAGAGCAATGAGAAATAGGAAAGAGCATGGAGAGGTGGGGAGAGATGGTCAGTAACCAGAGAAACGTGTGTGCGCTCTAAGAGGAGATAAAATCTTCTTCATCTCCTGACCAAAGAAAAACCATAACAGCAATGTATTTGGTAACAGTCATCATTTCCCTTTCCCTACATGTTAAAAGTCATTGTGGTGAGAAAACCCCTTTAGCATTGACAGAAGTGAAGCATAGAGCAGGGACCTCATCAGAAGCAGGAACTGTATTTCATACTGACAAATTTGTTTAAAATTCTGCAGGACAGACAGTCAGGTGAAGGATTTACACAAATTCCAATGTATTTAGAAAAACTCTTCAATTCACTGTCCCTATTAGCTAACCATTGTAGTGAGAAAACCCCTTTAAGGGGGTTGTAACATTACATTAAATGGTCTTCAGAATAAGGGGACAGTGAAAACAAGAAACTTTGCAATTGGATGTCATTAGCAAAGCCGTCTTGTTTTCACTGTCTTCCTTATCTTCGTTTTGTGTAAACACTGTTCCCCAGTGCCGGGCGGTTCTCTCCTCCTTTCATTTCATTGGCTGACGGCTCTACTAATTTCCATTCTGTCTGGCCCCCGATCATATTCACGGGAGCGTGCATTCCTGCCTCTCTCACTCAGAATAAGGGGCCGGCAACATTTCACTCTGCACAGCCGGCAGCAGTAACACTGCAGCTGCTTCTACCATCAGAAAACAGCAGAATTGTGCCTCGGTGCCTAATTCTCCTGCATGTAAACATAGAAAGGAGACAGATCTGTGCTGCTCTGGAGGAGTTCATAGAAGACTGGATTCAACTGTAACAAACCTCCAGCTGTGAGAGGAGAAGAGATCAGTGCTCTGAGTTCATAGAAGACTGTCTAGACCAGTGTTTCTCAACTCCAGTCCTCAAGACCCACCAACAGGTCATGTTTTCACAATCTTTCACAGAATGTACTGACAGTAATTATATCACCTGTGGAGAATGCACTCACCACAATTATATCACCTGTGCAATACCGAGGAGATCCTGAAAACTTGACCTGTTGGTGGGTCTTGAGGACCGGAGTTGAGAAACACTGGTCTAGACTGAATGCAGGGTGTGCTATGTAAACGGCTCTTACAAAATAAGACTGCATAGGGAGAGGAACTACACAGTGACATGTGGACTCAGACAGAGGGGGGGGGGGGGTAGAGCAGGGATGTGCTATCTCCTCCCACTGATCTCAAACAAACACACTGACTCTGGAACAAGCATGAACAGTGAAGGGGGGGATGATGTCACCCCCCTTCACTTAAAGGAGTTGTCTCCCTTCAGAGTTTCAGAGAATGCATGAATGAAATACTCTGTCACTTCCTGGTTCAGACTGACTCATTTGCATACAGCTCCATGATTGTACAGCTCTGTGCAGTGCTGTGCTTTCAGATGCTAATTAGATCAGATTAGCTTCTCAAACTACTAACAGGACTTCTTATCTGATCCCCAAAACAAAAGCCCTAATTACAGTTCTGTTTATTTTACATAAATCAAGCTTTTTACTGCTGAGCAGCACAGGACACTGCTGCAACCTGTGTGATGACATCACTCACTGTTATCTCATTGAACAAACAGCAGGGGGAGAATTGTTTACAGGTCAGTTACTGAGGGAACTGAAATAGCCAGGGAGGTCATAAATTCACTTGTATCTCCTTAGGGAAAACAGAGGAACAAAGCAATATATTTGGAAAATGTCTTTATTTTGTGTTCCCTACAATTTGAAAGCGATTCTTTGAAGCGAGACAACCCCTTTAAGAAACACCCAGCTGGGAGGGGAAGAAACACCCCTGGATTTGAGGAACTGAGAAAATGAAGCTGCAAGAAAACAGCTCTTACAAAATAAGACTACATAGGGAGAGGAACGACACAGTGACATGTGGACTCAGACAGAGAGGGGGGAAAAGCACACTGACTTGGGAGCGAGCATGAACAGTGAAGTGAGGGATGATGTCATCCCCCTTCAGTTAAGAAACACCCAGCTGGGAGGGGAAGAAACACCCCTGGATTTGAAGAGCTGAAAAACTGAAAGTACAATGAAACACACGAACTGATGAAGCGATACATCCCCTTTAAGTCCAATAACTTGTAAGGTATTGATTTCATGTATTCAATTTTTATTTTCTAGCACATGCCACAACTGCTGAATCAGACTGAGCTTTGAGGAATTTGGAGGCCAAGTCAACATTTTGTGAGGTTCGGCCTCCATGGATCAGACTTGTTTTCCCATCAAATCCCAAAGATGCTCGATCCGATGGAGATCAGGTTAATGTAAAAGGCAAGTCAATGCCCTACACTTTTTGGCGTGTTCCTCAAACCATTGTGGCAGGGGTGTTATCCTGCTGAAAAAGCCCAGAGCCATTAGGGAAAACCACTTCCATGAAAGTGTAGACTTGATCCGAACAATCTAGGTAGCTGCTTAACATCTACATGATGCCAAGACTCAAGGTTTCCAAGTAGAACAATACCCATTGCACCTCTTCCATTGGCTTGACTTTTCCCATAGTGCATCCTGAAGCTAACTTTTCCCCAGTTAAGTGACCAAAGGTACCTGTGGTCCACTAGATGTAAAAATGATTCATCAGATCAAGCTGCATATTTTCTATTCTAGGACATCTATGCACCACCGAACACAAAAAAGCTGTGACGCCCTGTGTATTTTACAGCGTCTCAATTTTCCATAAGGATCAGGGACAAATTAGTATTCAAGAATTCTAACGGCACAAGTTGTATTTTCAGGAGATCAAATATCACCTCAAGTCATTATCACCCACATTATTAGGTGAAAGCCACAATGAAAGCTGCATAGCATGTTCTTTTTGGTGTTAATATATACATGTATTGCTATAAAGCAGAAAAGTGGCTGCCTCTAGTTATTTAATCCTCACTGTTTCTTTAGTGAAGCAGATAAATTGCAGTGATTCTGTTAATCATCTGTGGTTAGGGAGTCATTTCCTGCTTCAAATTTGTATTTTTTTTTATAATATCATCACTATTTGAAAGGAAAAGGAAACCGAAAACCAAAATGCCTATTTATATACAGTTTTGCCCGCATTCTCCACCAAAACTATGATTTATTGCTCAGTACATCTAATTCAAAAAGAAGCCATGTTCTAATTTGTCTTGATTATTTGATATTAAACTGTCCATCAGCATCTGGACCAAATACAAAGTCAGGTCAAATTGCACTGACCACTTCCATCTTTCGACTTAGGCAGTGAGTAGCTCAAGAAGGAAGTCCCGTGTGGTGCGCTGGCTTGGTGTATAGATCAGGAGTGTGTCTGCACGCATATCTTTCATTGCTGTCAAGGGATGATTTTTCAGAGTTAAAAAAGGGATGATTATTTGCTTTGAGGCCGAGGGTGGCGGTATTTCTGAAACTGCTCAGTATGGGGG
>JAODAL010040476.1:0-36866 GCA_025379985.1 Phyllomedusa bahiana
GGTACATTTTGTTGCATTTAGAACTTCACTTCCTTTCTTAACAAAGCCATATCATGCTAAGTAAGACTCAAAATGTATCCCAACATAACAACTGTATTGTGTTAAGTAAACTTTGCTACATCTGGATCCCAAATTACGGCAAAATAAATTTTTGATCCATTTTATAACACATTTTTAGGGGCAAAAACAATTAGTTAAAACTGCCCTTTAGTTCTAAAATTATTCAGTACAGAATTTTCTACCTGTTTGGATAAAAAAAATGCAAAACAATATGTGCACTTATAGAAAAAAAATAGCTGCTTGTTACTTAAAAGGCGGTCCACTTTATAATGGCTTTATAACACCTTTACTTATTATGTGTATAATAAGATATCATACAATTTTCTAATATGCATGTATTAAAAATCTTGCTCCTATGCCTCTTTTATATGAGTGTATTAAGTCCCAATCTAGAGAAAAATAATGGAACAGTCCACAATTCTGTCCATTATAATGGAACCCATGGAGTTCATGGGTATAGACAAAACAGTCATGTGATCACCACGCAGGTCATGTGACCTCTGAAATCCAGGTAACAGTAGGTGTTTGAGGAACAGAAACGTCTCCAGTAATTACTACCTCCAGCAGGTTTTTATAATTTGACCACCACAATAACCCTCCTATCTAGGTAACAGTAGTGTACAGAGGAGCAGAACTTATCCAGTATTAATGCCTTCAGCAGTGTGTTATCATGTGACCACCACAAGCGTCTTGTAACCCTTTTATAGAGGTAACAGTAGGTTATTGAGAAGCAGAACTTCTCAAGTATTACCACCTCCAGCAGTGTCTTATAATGTGACCACCACACAGGTCATGTGACCCCTGGTATCCAGGTAACAGTAGATTGAGGAGCAGAACTTCACCAGTATTACTGCCTCCAGCAGTGTCTTATCATGTGACCACCACACAGGTCATGTGAAACCCTTTGGGATCCAGGTAACAGTAGTGTATGGAGGAGCAGAACTTCTCCAGTATTACTACCTCCAGCAGTGTTTTATCATGTGACCACCACACAAGTCTTATGACCATGTTATCCAGGTAACAGTAGGTTATTGAGAAGCAGAACTTCTCTAGTATTACCACCTCCAGCAGCGTCTGTCCTGGAACGCAGCATGACCCTAAAAACCTGCATGACCCACAGATTAAAAAGTGCTTGAAGAAAGTAGTCTTTGAACCACCATTTTAGTTGAACTGGACTTTGACTGAACTGTCCTGGACCGCAGAAATGACCATTAAACCTGTCTAAACCCCAAATTAAAAAGTGCCGAAAAAAAGGGATCTTTCAACCACCATTTTAGTTGAACTGGAAAAGACAAACCCTGTCCGGACCGCAGCATGACCCTTAAACCTGTCTGACCCACAGATTAAAAAGTGCCGAAAAAAGGAGTCTTTCAACCACCATTTTAGTTGAACTGGACATTGCCTATAACCTGTTCTGTGCCACAGGACCCAGGCCGGATTTTACAGTGGGTGCGGTGAGAGCCCAGGCTGGCGTCCGTCATCTATTAACACGCAGGTTAAAATGCCCTGATGACGCAGCAACAAAACTGTCGTGCTGAAGCAGAGTGCGGAAGCGGAATTTGTGAGAACTCCACCTTCCTCAGTACACAGCAAACCTGGGTAGCCGCTTGCCCCTCCGTATAAAGTGCGGACCAATTGAGCTTCACTTGGAAATACTGGGGGTTTTAAACGCTCCTGTTGCACCCAGTGCCCTTTTTCTTGGCATTCTTTTCTCATTTTACTCAACGTGCTGGAGAAATTGTCCCCTGTATTTTTGTTCTCTGTCCGTGCTCCATACCCATGTCCTCTGAATAACCTACATCTGGTCAAGTTTTCCTGTACCTCCCTTGTACAATTCAGAGGAATTTTTTTAACAGCTATTTTGTACATGCAAGTTTTTTAGTAGTTTAATTCTAGAAAACACATTTTAAAATAGATGGAATACCACCATGTCTTTGTTTCTCTTTTTTTAATTGTATTAAAGGTTGTCTCAATACAGGGATTGATAGCATTTAAAGATTTTTGCAAAAAACAAGTCATTTTGGGAATATGTGTCCCATTAACATGTCCTACCTATTTCCTGTTTCTGACAACACCATCACCCTTGAGCCACTTTGGACAATTGTAAAACAAATGCTGTTAAAACAACATTTTTTTTATAATAGACATGTAGAAAAGCTCATTTAAAGCAAAATGCCACCAAATATTAAACCATGACCCTTACCATTTTGGGACAATTGTAAGAAAAAATGTCTGTTGAAACAAAAAATTTTTTTTTAAAATAGGCCTGTATATTGCTGCATTTAAAGCAGCATGACCCAAAAAATTTAAAAAGACATCCACCACTTTTAAAAATTATGAGGGGAAATCCCCTTTAAACCACTTTTCTTTTCCCCAAAAGGACCAGAAAAAATTGCGTATCCACAGCTAAAGACCCCAAAAAATTAAAAATAGACTTCCACCACTTTTTAAAAAATTGGGGGGAAAATCCAAAAAGCCACTTTTCTTTTCCCAAAGGACCAAAATTATAGTGTATCCACAAAAACATGACCTCAAAACCATTGACAATGAAAAACTTCATAGAAAAAGTGAGTAAAGGGGAATACGGTTTGTCATGAAACCTTGCTTCTTTTACAGTCTCCTCACAGCAAAACCACAAAATAATGGGGGAAAAAAAAAAAAATTGCAGTAAAAATGATATTAAAAAACTTTTTTTCAAGGGGGACCTTTTTAGTTTAAAAGGGGGAATTGAAGTAGACCGGGCAAAAAATCATGACCCGCAATTGGGGGCCAAAACATCATAAAGATCCATGCCGATTCATTTTGATGAAATCAAACGAAACACATTATCTTGAAACCCGATGCGTTTGTCTGAAAAATGACTCCCCAGCGTGCTGAAGGTCCCCAATATGAACGGGGCGCGGGGTAGGACAACACCTCTATACGGACGAGCCAGCTCGGGGCCATTTTCCTTTTTTGGGTACCCAAAGTCTATTGGGTCCGGAACACATACAAAACTCGGGGTTGAGATCAGAAGTCGTGCACCAGACTTAAGCGAACTCTTGTTTGGATGTGTGCCCTATTGAGCGTTGTGAGGGGGAAAAAAAAGATTGCCAAGGTCACCCCTTAGGCTTTTTGCCCCCTTTCCTCTGCAGCCGCTACCCTCTTGGCACCTACGCGTCCGTCGCTGATTGGTTCCACCTACATTTGGGGGGAAATGAAGCAAACCCAAAAGATTCCCAGTTATCAATCACAAGGTCTCCATTTCCGCTTTTTCTCTCTATTTTGGGGGGGTGGAAGGGAAAAGGGTGAGTTTTGTTTTTTACCGGGATCCAGAGGGTGGGCCCCCCAGAACTGTTTTTTCATTTTGATGCCAATGCAGGGCAGTTGGAGGAAATGGGCACCCAAACACTCATGTGGGAGGATGGACCCGATTTCCCCAACCTCGGGCGGGGGGGCTAAAACGATCTTTCCCATCTTCCCCCCTCCGCCTCAAATTCGCCCCAAACCTCTTTCCAAGCAGGGACGTCTAAAACATGGTGTCTGGAATACCTCCCCCCTCCGCCGCTCCTTTCCGCACACTTCAACACAGCCCTGACTTGCCTAATGAGCACCCTGAGAGCTATTCGCCACCTTGCACTAGTTTTTGACCCCAACCACTCCCCTAAGAACCACTGACCGAAAAATTGTAAAACGTCGGGTTTTGGGGATTTGACAGAGAAAAGGCTCCGGTCCGCCTGGTCCGTCTCCCCTCCGTCCGGCGGGACCTTTTGTTTCAGAGTGTCCAACGATCATTCCGAACAAGATCACCAAATGCTCATCTGACAAGGGGCATTTCCGCACTGACCTTTGGGGGCTTCTTCAAAACGGGCAAGGATGGTGCAGAGCTTTTTTTCCCCCTGCTCCACTCTCGTGGCTCAACACCCCGAGGTCCCACCCGCTTGTCAGGCCATGTGTCACTTCGTACTGCAAAGGGGCATTGCGCGCTGCCACAATCGCTGCCATGTGGGGGGGGAATTCCAGCGGTTGCCACGTCAACAATGAGACGGCTGACGGGGACCGAGCTGACGCTGCAACGCACCCAGGGGACAACGGGTGCAACCCGGCGGAAGTGCAACTTAATTTACCTTCCTCACAGGCAGTCCAGCCCCCGGGTACTCTTTAAAAAATTCTGGACGACAAGGTTCTGACATGTCCAGGCAAGGGAGTGCCCAGCCTACCAATCTTAAGGGGGGGCCAAAATTTCGCCCTTACGCACACCACCTTTGCCGGCACAAGGTTTTTTGGGGCACCCACCACACTGGGTCTCTTTGCGGAGAGCCTCCACAGCCCCGCCCTTTGGGAGGGTCTCCAACAGATTAATTTTCAACAGGGCCCTGGTTTCCTGGGCACTGATGCCAACAAGAACCTTGGGGAAAAACCCCACCATCCCTGCGGTTTTTGAAAAGCATGCGCCGAGCCTGGGCCACCGTCACCCCCAAAGGGCATCCCCCCCCCCGGTATGTCACAGAGAATACGGGCCTGGCCCTGCTTACAGTCCATGGTCGTGGTCAGATTTACTTTCCGGACACGATGCAGAAACCACTTGAAATTTTTAATACACGTGGATGGCCAGGCAGGACGGCTTTTCTGGGAAAGAAATGCCTGCCCATCTGGGATTGGGGGAAGGCAAGGGCCATGACGTGGGGGGGAACCCATCTGTGCCACCAGACGGAAAGGCAAAATTTCCAAGCCAAAAGCCTGGCAATGCCACATTCAGGGTTTTGGGTTGGGATGGTTTGGTTAAAGTGTTTCTTCTGCCCCAAACCGGGAAAACAGAAGGCGGGTGCTAGACGGGGGCTGTACGATTGCAGGTCTCAAAACTGGGGGAAGGAGAAGGTGTAGGATGGTCTCTGGTGTGCGGTGGTACCGGGGCCCGACGGTGGAGGCTGAAGCGAGGCTGACCCCTGATCATGACTCTGAAGACTTTGGCAGCTGAAAAACCCTTTGGGTGGTGGCGGGGGAGCGAACAGAGGGTGTGACAGGGCGGAGGCCCGCGGGGCCCCTGCTTTTTTTGGCCAAGTGTTCCCTCCATTTTAAACTCTCATCGCTGCATGTCAGACATTTGGTGGTGGTTTTAACCCCCAAGGCTTTGCCTCTCTTAGCGTTTACGGCAAAGGGGGCATATGACACGCTGGGGAATCAGGGGCTTGGTCAAAGAACCCAGGCAAGAGGTCCTGGACCTTTCTGAGGCGTAACAGGAGGGGGTTTTTTGCGCTACCGGGGGCGGCGGAATCATATACGGACTTCTGCACCGCCCTCCCCTTTTTTGAGGGGGAACCCGACTACATCCCCCATCGTCTTTCCCCTTATCCATGATGAAGCGCTCGAAAGAAAATTCGCTGATAAACCACTTTTGGACCCAATGTCGTCTCACAACCGGTGACTTCTCGTCCTGACATTTCATCCAGAAGCGCGGGCTAAAAGAAAAGGGGGGACTCCCAAGGCGTGCCGACCGCCCGGGTTTTTTGCCGATTGACCGGCTTCCTTCTCCTCCTCTGATGGATCATAAGGCGTCAGAGCGGGAAAAAATCATCCCTTTGGCCCTTGATCTTTTAAACATGCCTTTTGACCCCAACCGCATTTTTTCATCAAAGAGGTTTCAAAAATGGATTATCCCAGGGGGGGGGGGGGGGGGTACACGAGTTTGCATTTGGGCTGCTTTATGTTGGACGGATGATGGGGGATGCGATGACGACATTTGTGGCCAACTGGGGGGACGAGGGGGTAAGACTGCTGGGTGCAGGTTGCATTACCACGAAACAATTGGGGGACACTGTTTACTGAATTCACAGTGCCCTACCCACGAGACACCAAAGGGCCTCAACTGATGATCCCTGGCATGCGTGTTGTCGCCAGCACGGGAAAACACCTCTCTCGTACCTCTACCTCCATGTCCAAAACCCCCCCCTTTTTCCTTACCACCTGAATTTTTTTCTCCGTTTAAAATAACAATTTTAGAAGGTATGGAAAGTTTGGGGAAAATCTCTTATTTAAAAAACGGGAAATCCGCTATTCCAAATCCCCCAAACAAAACAAAAATTTCTGATTCAAATATAACGCAAAGTAGATCTATCAATCAACAAAGCTGGCCTGCCCAAAGTGAAAAAACACGTATCTGAAATTATTTGATAATAAAAGGGATTTTTTTGGGACCTATCAATTCACCGTGGTAACTACACAATTGCTGATTCAAATTTAACTGCAAGGGCTCTATCAACAAATCTGGGCTGGGCAAAAGTGCAAAAAAAACTTCTGTAATGTTTCGGATAAAAAAAGATTTTTTGGCACCTTCCCAAATTTACCTTGGTGACAAAAAATTGCAGTATTCACATTTTAAAAAAAAGGTCCCAAAGAACAAAGCTTAAGGGACCAAATCAAAAAACACGTATCTGTAATGTATTTGGGTAATAAAAGTATTTTTTGGGACCATCAATTCACCTGTGGGAACTCACAAATTTTCTGGATTCAAAAATTTAAACCCAAGGTGGCCATCAACAAATCTGGACTGGGCAAAAAGGGGCCCAAAAACAGTATCTGTAAGTATTCGGGAAATAAAAGGATTTTTTGGGGACCTACAATTCACCTGTGGTGACTAAAAAATTTGCATATTTACATTTAATGCAAGGGGCCCCAATAACAAAGCTGTAGTGCACCAAATCAAAAAAAATATCTAAAATGTATTCGGAATTTCAAATTTTTGGGACCTTCAACCGTCTGACTTTCTGGGGTTCTAATTTTTAAATACAAGGTGGATATATCAACAAAGGTGGGAAAGGCAAAAGAAAATTAACACCTATCTGAAATGTATACGAAATAAAAGTGGATTTTGCACCAACAAAGAGACCGCCTTTCAGAAAAAATTTTTTCCTAAAGTCAGGGGCCAATACCAGGAAAAATTTTAAAGAAAACTGTATAAATAAAGCTATTTCAATGTCTAACAATCTTGGGGAACTTTACCATTTCTTTATAAGCTTGTCTGTGTTCGCCCGCGGGGGGCCCCCCCCCCCCCCCCCCCCCCCCCCGGCTTTACAGCGGAATTTCTCCTTTAAAATTCTCTACCTACAAAATAAACTTCCAAACTCTAAACTAACTAAAATTTTAAAAATCAACAATAAAGAGGGTTTCCTGTAAAAAATATAATAATTTCGCTGACTTTTTGGACACAAGCAAGCGCACGTCCTTCTGCCTGAACGCTGGGGGAACAGGCTGAACAGGGAAAAGCGTTTTATTAAAAAAAGGTCAGTTTTTCCAGCCAATCGAACCAACCATCCCCTCATACGCGCACACACATCCACCCTGCTTATTTTTGTAATTGATTTCTGGCCCCAAAAATTTCAGAAGCACCGAAAAAAGTGCATCTTTTAATGATGCACAGTTTTAACCTTAATTACGCATGATCTAAAAAATCCATCACCATAAAAACTGTGCCGATTTCAACTTTTTCGAAAATAACGCTCACACTATGGGCCCAAAACACAGCAGTGACCCCTGGTATCCGGGGAACGTAGTTTGAGGAGCAAAACTCACCAATACCCCTCCACAGCGTCTTATCATGGACCCCCACACAGGTCATGGACCCTGGTGTCCAGGTAACAGAAAGTGACAAGAGCAGAACTTATCCAGTATTAAGCCTTCGCAGTTGTTATAGGCCACCAAAGCTTTTGTAACCCTTTTTTATAAGAAACAAGGTTTTTTGAAAAGCAGAACTTCTAAAGTAAAACCCCCACATTTTAATCTGGACCACCACACAGGTCAGGGACCCCTCGACCCGGTAACAGTAGATATTTAGGGGGAGCAAACTTCTCCGTTTACTTTCCCCCAGATTGTCTTATCATATTTTTTTCTTTTTTTACAGCTAATTTTATTAACAACATGACATCTCCAGAGGGACAGCAGTTCTACAACTACACCGTGATTAAGTTGCTGGAATAACTATTTTAATACAAATTATTCCAACATTATTCCTATTCAGTTACCCCATAGATGTCATGAACCCCTGCTGCTAACTGAATGCCAGGAGGTCACATGACTGATACCTTGTTTAGTCCATACGTTGGGAGCAAATATTTTAATATAGTGTATGTATTTTAGAAAACTGTATAATTTGCTAAGATTTCTGAAATAAATTAAAACAATATAAAGTTGACAACCCCTTTAACTTACTTTTCTTCTAGACGTTTTATAATCCCTTTGAATATACTCAGAGTGCATTAACTTGCAGTCTGATGAAAAACTACAGTAGATATAATTAGCTACAGACTTGTTTTCAAGCCACATGAATATGTCTACAGTTAAATAGTTTTGCTTTAGCAAAGAAAGAAAATAAACTAAAATAGAGATGTAAATTCAATATAAAAAATACAATATAAAATGTGCTCATAACCATGGAAATCTATCATAACTATTACTATCCAATGTATTACTTTATGGGAAACACAAATAATATATTGAATCAAATCTCACTGTTGAGAAAAGCATCAACCGATTGCTTCAATAGTTCCTTCTCATAGTTTATATTGCTGCAAGTAGCAATCTATCACAAAGTCCCATACCGCTAAACACAGCTAACAAGCATATCATCACTCCAGCCGATTGTCATCATGGTATCACATAGCTGGTGAATCATTTTCATTTTGTTCCCAGTGGAAAAATACAATGTTCTCTGGATTCTGACACTCCTTCAAATCAACATAAAAACAGCAGGTACAAGCATTTTTTACAGATGCACCAAGAGAAAATAACTTATAGACCATATAAATACTAGGAAAAGTCTGTCATTGCTATGGTCCAGCATGACACAAAGCCTAACTTGCCAACCCTCCTGGGTTGGGTGGGAGGGTCCTGCAAGTGGGGACCCCCTCCCATTCCCCCCAGAAGGGTTGTTGAACATCCCGCAACTGAACAGTTGCCGGAGTTTCTTTGCATCATAAGACGCTGCCCTGAAGCCACTGACTGTGGCCACAGGCAATGCTTTGATAGTTTCCTGCATAGCTTCAGGCATAAGAAGCTATTGGAGCAAGAAGCCCAGAGCACTGCTTGGAGGAGGGGGCGGGACTTAGTGGTACCCACAAAGCCCTCCCCCTTTCCCCAGCAGAGCAGCGTGAAGATGCAGGCTGCCAGCAGCAGGACAGATGAGTACATTACTGGGGGTTTTGTGTGCGGGGGAGGGTTTTGTGTGTATTTGTGAGTGTGCGGAGGAAGGGTGTGTGTTTTTTGTGTGTGTTTGAGTGTGAGGGGGGGAGGTGTGTGTATATGAGTTTGCGGGGGGAGGGTGTATGCATGTTTGAGTTTGAGGGGTAGGAGTGTGTGTGTTTTTGAATGTGTGGAGGAGGGATGTGTGCGTTTGAGTGTGCAAGGAGGTAGGAGTTTTCCACTTGTCTTCTGCCCCTAGTACCTTTCTCCTGCCCCCTGCGGTCTGTCTTTGGTAGTCTTAGGGGGCAGGAGACAGGCCACAGGGGGTAGAAGTTGCCCTCTTATCCCTCTCTCCTATCCCATGTGATTTGTCTCCAGCGGCTGCAGGAGGCTGGATGCAGAGCACAGTGGGCAGGAGTTTCCCCCTTGTCCCTTGCTCCTTCCGTCTGGCCTGTCTCTGGAGGTTGCAGGGGGGAAGAGCCAGGCTGCAGGAGACAAACTCTGGTGATTGCCTATGGAAATAACCCATTCAGAATCCAGGAAAGTTTGTTGAAACTCCATCCCCCAAAGGTGGCACCCAGTATTCCTATCACGGAAAGCTGGATGTAACCTGTGGGTGATGGGTGTCATCCAGCTATCCTGATTGCTAGATAAGGTATCTAGCCTATATGTATGTATGTATGTATGTGTTTGTGTAATGTTTGTTTATTCACAAGTTCCCATTTGGACTACTTTGGATTCGAGGGACTACTTCGGATCAACCTTGGATCTATTTTTTTCAATAAAATGGTTAAAGAGGATTGTAAATGAGTTTTATTTAAATAAACTTTTTTGTGCAATTTGTGTGTGTGGTTTTCTTTCCAAAAAATTCCAGTGATAGTAATTGAGGTGTCTGACAGATGCCTCTTCATAACTATCGCTTGAACTTGGTGTCAGCCAACGGTGTTTTTTGTCACCCCCAAGGCTGGTACTAACCCTCTGTCCCTATTAGCCCCCATACCCAACTCACCAGTGCTACCGGGTGTTCAGAGACAGGACTGCCTGGTCTATCAGGCACTGGCAGTACTGACGTGGGCGGCACAATAATGGAATATTATCTCAACATCTGAGCTGGGCTCAGAGGCTGGCCAGGCCCTTGCCATTTAGGGGGATCGTGAGGCAGGTGAGTTAGTTCTTAATTGTTTAACCCCAGTGGACTCTACCGTAAGCCTGTCTTACTATATGGGGCCCCTATATCCTACTTTTAAGCCTAGCTACCTATATGCGGCCCCTAGAGCCTACCTCTAAGCCTGCCTAATTATATGGGGCCACTATAGCCTACATCTAAGCCTACCTAACTATATGGGGCCACCATTAGCCTACCTCTAAGCCTGTCTACCTCTATGGGGCCCCTATAGCCTAGCCCTTAACCTGCCTAACTACATGGAGACCCTATAGCCTAGCCCTAAGCCTGTCTACCTATATGGGGACCGTATAGCCTACCCCTAAGCCTGCCTACATATATGGGTTCACTATAGCCTACCTCTAAGCCTGCCTACCTATATGGGGACCCTATAGCCAACCCTTAAGCCTGCCTACTTATATGTGGCCACTATAGGCTACCTATAAGTTGCCTACCTATATGTGACCCCCTATGGGGGTCTACCTACCTGGTAATATGATTCTGAGGGGTTCACGCCATAGCTGTAACACAATCCCCGGGGGGGAGGAAGGGTGTGAATCCTCTGTTCCTTCGCTCTAGGAGACTAGGCCTCTAAGGGTATGTTCACATGGCATCTTCATTCCGTATGAACATACGGACCCAGAGACGCATCTAACAATTAGCAGTGAGTTTATAATCACTGGCTGAGGCAATGACAAACATGCAGTGGCGTTCATATGAGAGATCGCCGCTGCGCGGTGCAAATGACATGCGCGTTGCAAATGACATGCAATTCTTTGACCGCATCCGCAAGACGGACCCGGAGGGCTTTTCGGTATTTGCACAGTGCCGTGTAAATGGCCCCTTACAGTTCAATGGATAAAAGATCATTTTTTTAATGCATAACTATAAACTTGAATAGGTTTTTATTATCATAAAAATCATTGGAATATAGATATTTTCAGGATTTACATTTAAAGAGCTCACAGAAGGACAGAGGGACATGGTTTAAAAATAGGGACTGATCCACCAAAGTAGAGACACTTGGGAGGTATGAGTGTAGAGTGAAGTTTTCATCACATTGTGTGAGCCCCTCTGAGGGAACCCAGAGGGGATGCAGATTTTGCAGCGAGAGGGGCATCTGTGGGATGATTGGGACCTGTGGTCCCATCTTGGTCAAAGTTGCTGTCATGCTGGTCTCATTGGCATGAATGCTTGCACGCTCTCTGTGGGCTGGCTTAGTGAGGAGGGGACTACATAACAAATGATGATAGTAGGTTCACCAGTGCAGACACTGTAAGATGTCCAACCTGATCATGTCTGGAGCTCCACTGGTATTGTAGTTAGGAAGAAGGCCAGAAACTTAAAGGGAACCTGGTATATATATATATATATACAGTGAAGGAAATAATTATTTGATCCCTTGCTGATTTTGTAAGTGTTTGCCCACTGACAAAGACATGAACAGTCTTTATTTTTAAGGAGGTGGGTAATTTTAACATTGAACGATAGAAAATCCCAAAATAAAAGCAGAAAATCACATTGGTATAAATTAAATTTATATAAATTTATTTGCATTTTGTCTGGGAGAAAACGTATTAGATCCCCTACCAAACATTAAGAGTTCTGGCTCCTACAGACAGTTAGACGTTCCAAATCAACTCTGTTACATGCATTACAGACAAATTCTCTTAAATAGTCACAATAATAAAAGACTCCTGTCCACAGACACAATTAATCAGTCAAACACTAACCTCTACAACATGGTACAAGACCACAGAGAGCTTCTTAGGATGAGTCAGTGGACAAGAACATATGTCGATCATCACAAAGCTGGCATGGGCTACAAAACCATCAGTAACGGATGCTGGTGGGAAGGAGACAACTATTGGTGCAATTCAGTAAGAAAATGGAATAAATACAAATGAACAGACAATCGAACATCGATCTGGGGCACCATGCAAAATCTCCCCACATGGAGTATCCATGATCTGGAGGAAGGTGAGAGATCAGCCTAAAACTACATGGGGAGAACTTGTTAATGATCTCAAAGCATCTGGGACCACAGTAACCAGGAAACCATTGGTAACACATTATACCGTAATGGTTTAAAATACTGCAGTGCCCGCAAGGTCCCCTTGCTCTAGAAGGCACATGTGCAGGCCCTTCTGAAGTTTGCCAATGAACTCCTGGATGATTCTGTGAGTGATCATCATCAACTACAAAAAAACATCTGACTGTTGTGCTTGCCAACAACGGCTTTGCCACCAAGTATTAAGTCTTGTTTGTCAGAGGGATCAAATACTTATTTCTTACTGCGATATGCAAATAAATTTATGTAATTTTTACAATGTGATTTTCTTGATTTTATTTTGGATATTCTACCTCTCAATGAACCTTAAAATTATAGACTACTCATGTCTGTCAGTGGGCAAACATACAAAACAGCAAGGATCAAATAAATATTTCCTTCATTTCCTTCACTATATATATATATATATAATATATATATATAATATTATATATATATATATATAATATATAAAAATATAAAAAATATATATATTATATATATAATATAATACACACATAATATAAAAAATATATATATAAATTATATACATAAATATATAATATACATATATACTGTATATAATCAAAAATAGACAGCACTCCAAAAGACCATGTAGAAAAATGGAGAAGGGTGCCAGCGGCAAAAGCTTCTGATACAAGAAGTTCCAAAATACAAAATAGAGAAAATCCATGCACACCAAGATAGAATCAAGCAAGAAGGTAGTTTTATTCCCTCCATGCTCAAAAGAGCGAAGTTCAGCTCCACTCACAGAGGCTTGACAAAGGCTCTGTGAGGGAGCTGAAACTCTCTCTTTGAGCATGGAGGAATAAAACAACCTAATTGCTTGAATCTAACTTGGGAGTGCCCTGGATTTATCTATTTTATATATATATAAACTTTATATAAAAATATATATATATATATATATATTATATACTATATATTGAGGAAAAAACCTCAGCACAACTAGTTATAATTCAAAAAAACCAAAAACGTTTAATCCCACATGCAGCAATAACCGACTTTTCGTCGCTCTCTCACAAGAGCCATCTTCAGTGACATACGCAATACAAAACGCAAGGATAAATGACAACTCCCATAATGCAATCATTACAAAAATTAGTGCACAATCACACTATTATCTCATTAGTGTTTGAAGGCGATAGTTATCGACAAATTTGAAATCGCACGGTATTAATTTATGAAATCCTGATTTTTTTATCGATCAGCGATAATTTTGTTAAAAATCTCGCATAATCTATTAATATCGCCCATTTTCGGCGCTTCCTGACATTTTGGCGGCCAGCCAATCAGCTTACAAATAGAGCAGGTGAGATTGTGTGTGGCGACGTCATGAACTGTGATGTGATTGGTTTGCGATTGGCTTGGAAAATCACATGACCTCAGTTTTAACATAGTAAACAGCCCTTCCTGGTTTGACTCATTCTCTCTCGAGTGGTTTTCATACTAGTAGAGGACTGCCTTCTGCATGTCTCCAAACTACTCATCGAAAATCATACTATTTTTTCAACAGAGAAACCTCTACTATTAGCTGTTAGCGGTTAGATTAGACATTGGAAGAATGTTAGGTAGTTAGATTTTTATTTTTTTTTTTTTTTTTTTATTATTAAAGCCAGCATCTATCGCTATAAATCACGGGGAGAGGGAACTGGGGATGGGGGGGGCCCCGTGGGCGAACACAGACAAGCTCTATAAAGGACACTGGATAAAGTTCACCAAGACTTAGTGTAGACATTGCACTGCAATACAGGGCCGGGACAAGGACTTTTGGTGCCCTAGGCGAGTACAGCCAATGGACGCCCCCCCCCCTCGCTCTCGAAAAAAATACCCCCACCCCCCAACACACACACTAATTCTCTCACCCTGCGCCAGTCCTGTCACAAAATTTCTGCACATTCACACATAGCTCCCGGCCTCATCTCCTCAGCAGTCACTGCACATGAAAAACATCCCAGACAAATTTGCATTTTCAAAATCGCTCCCCTCCCATATGACAAGTGCAATACCCCTAAATAAACATTCACTACATAATCCACCGATACATGGAGCAAAATCTACCAGACAAGATTGTACTAAAAAACACTCCTACAAAACCAAGCCAAAACTATACTACTTAAGGCTCAAATAATTCTGCCCAGACCCTCGACCGAACGCAACCCCCACATGTGACAACTCAGCTGTACACAGCTCTGAAGAGACCAAACCACCGCCAACAGTGAACCCCAATAGTGGTAGATACTAAGATTGTATGTAGGCTCTGCAGAAATATAGAGTGATTAAACTGCAGTTACATTTAGTGCGACTCATCAGAGACTTTTTATTTTGATCAGCGTCGTTCACTTTCCCTTTCTTCTCCATCCGTTTCACACCTTCATGCCAATTGCTCCCGGCCAAGACTCGTCCCTGAGGAATACTTGGACAAAAATAACATAGATTCCTCACATTTCCAGTAACTCCCATAATTATAGGTATACAAGTCCCCTTAGTCAGACAGGTATATAGATATGCCCTCTCAGTCAGGCAGGTATATAGATATTGATACACATAGCTCTATACTACAGAGAATAGTGCTCAGCACAGAAGCCTGACACCTCCAAACTCAACGCAAAGCTCTATACTACAGAGAAAAGTGCAAAGCACAGAATCCTGAAACAGCCAAACTGTACACTAGCTCATACTACAGAGACAGTGCTCACACAGGAGCCTGACACCCGCCAAACTTACACATAGCTCTAACTACAGACAGTGTCAGGACCTGGGGGGTCTTCGGGCCCACATGAGAATTGATCTCGGGGCCCACCATACAGTACATGAAAATATACCGGCCTCTCGTACTAAAAGCGGGCCCATTTACACATAATACAGTGTGCAAAACAGAACTGTAATTGTGTAGTACAATAGCAAGTTAGTCACACTGTCTGTCAGTCTAACAATATAGACACAGGGCAAAAAGCTCCATCATATCCCCCTCCACCCACATACAATATCCCCTCCACCCACATACAATATCCCCTCCACCCACATACAATATCCCCCTCCACCACATACAATATCCCCCTCCACCACATACAATATCCCCTCCACCCACATACAATATCCCCGCTCCACCCACATACAAATCCCCCTCCACCCGACAGACAATATCCCTCCAGACCACATACTATATCCCACTCCTCCCACATACAATATCCCCCCTCCAACCCACATACAATATCCCCCTCCAACCACATACAATATCCTCCCCTCCACCCACATACAATGTCCCTCTTCCAAACCACATACAATGTCCCTCTCCAACCACATACAAATTCCCCTCCCCCCACATACAATATCCCCCTCCACCCCACATACAGTATCCCCTCCACCCACATACATTCTATCCCCCTCCAACCACATACACTATCCCCCTTTCACCCACAATACAATAACCCTCCTCCCCCACAAACACTATCCCCCTCCAATCCACCCCACATACAACTATCCCCTCCAACCGCAATTAACTCACCGCACTATCCCCTCCACCCTCATACAGTATCCCCCTCCACGCATACAAAATTCCCCCACTCACCCGCATACAATATCCCCCTCCACCCGCATCCATATCCCCCCACATACAATATCCCCCTCCACACGCATACAATAACCCCCACCACCCGCATAACATATCCCCCCCACAATACAACTCCCCCTCACACCCACATACAGTATCCCCCTCCAACCGCATACACTATCCCCCTCCACCCACATCCAAAATCCCCCCCCACATACAATTCCCCCACCACCCACATACAGTATCCCCTCCAACCACATACACTATCCCCCTCCACCCACATTCTCTAATATCCCCTCCACCCACATACAGTATCCCCCTCCACCCACATACAGTATCCCCTCCAACCACATACACTAACCCCTCCACCCACATACAATATCCTCCTCCACCCACATACAAATTCCCCCCCCCTCCAAACCACAAACCACAATCCCCCACCCACCCACATACACTATCCCCCTCCACCCCAATACACTATCCCCCTCCACCCACATACAGTATCCCCCACCAACCAACATACAGTATCCCCACCCACACATACACTACCCCTCCAACCCACATACACCCGCCCCCTCCAACCCATACACTAACCCCCTCCACCCACATACATCTATCCCCTCCACCCACATACCTATCCCCCCCAACCTCACATACATATCCCCATCTCAACCACATACACTATCCCCCCACCCACATACAGAATCCCCCTCCAACCCCATACAGAATCCCCCCCACACACATACAGTATCCCTCTCCAACCACATACACTATACCCCCCCACCCACATACAGTATCCCCCTCCAACAACATACAATATCCCCCTCCACCCACATACAATATCCCCCTCCCCCCACCCACATACAATATCCCCACCACCCACATACAATATCCGCCCTCCAACCACATACAATATCCCCCTCCACCCACATACAATATCCTCCACCCACATACAATATCCCCCTCCACCCACATACCGTATCCCCCTCCACCCACATACAGTTTCCCCCTCCACCCACATACTTTCCCCATCCACCCACATACAATATCCCCCTCCACCCACATACAGTATCCCCCTCCAACCACATACAGTATCCCCCTCCAACCACATACAATATCCCCTCCAACCACATACAAAATCCCCCCCCTCCCCCCACATACAATATCCTCCTCCACCCACATGCAAATATCCCCCTCCACACACATACAATATCCCCTCCACCCGCATACAATATCCCCCTCCACCCGCAAACAATTTCCCCCTCCAACCCACATACAATATCCCCCTCCAACCGCATACAGTATCCCCCTCCACCCGCATACAGTACCCCTCCACCCGATTACAGTATCCCCCTCCACCCGCATACAGTAATCCCCCTCCAAACCGCATACAGTATCCCCCTCCAACCGCATACAATATCCCCTCCCCCGCATACAATATCCCCCTCCACCCGCATACAATATCCCCCTCCACCCGCATAACAATATCTCCTCCACCCGATACATATATCCCCCTCCACCCCACATACAATATCCCCCCCCCACCCACATACATTATCCCCTCCACCCACATACAATATCCCCTCCACCCACATACAATATCCCCCTCCACCCACATACAATAACCCCTCCACCCACAAACAATATCCCCCTCCACCCAACATACTATATCCCCTCCACCCACATACAAAATCCCCCTCCACGATTCCCTAGGACACCAGCACCTCCCCACCTTCTACAAATAAACACCAGCAAGAAAGAAAGTGTAACTCCTATCACAGGGTCAGGTTTCCCTCACTCATACAATCAGGGACACATGTACGCTCCACTATACTAACGCCGATATAACCTACAACACCGAGCCATATAGAGACCATATAGAGGTCAGACACCAGCTCAGGTAAAAACCTACAACGCCGCCATATAGAGACCAAATAGGCTAAGATGTAAAGAAATGTTATATTGAGGTTCAGATACACCAGCTCAGGATAACCAAAAAAACAACACTGCCATCTATGGGTGACCACCAGAAATGTCAGACACCATCTCAGGTATAACCTACAACACCACCATATAGAGACCACATAGAGGTCAGACACCATGCTCAGGAATAACCCTACAACACTGCCATATAGAGAACCACATAGTTGTCAGACCCAGCTCATGTATAACCTACACAACACCGCCATACAGCGACCACATCGAGGACAGACACCAGCTCCAGGTCACTATCACATAACAATATAAAAACTTAATCCCTGAAATAGGGACTCACCGGAGAACGTCATGACTGATGAGTCGTTCTCCTCTCTGAGTCGTTCTTTTTTTCCCTTCTACTTCTGCATACCTTTCCACACCGCCATGATGATTTTGTCCCGGCTACAACTCTCCCTGCAGAAATTACACACAAATATAACTTAGAATCCCCAATTTTCCGAGCATCTCTTTACCTATTCCACCTCTGTAACAAACTATCCAGGGGTGGGATAGGCGGGTACAAGCCTAGTATCCTAAGGGTTGTAGGAGGGAGAGGCCCCATGTAACTAGAAAGGCCCCCTAATTAGGTAGGATATTCCCCGCTGGATAAGTTGAATGCCAGCCCCAGTTAGGTTGGGTGGGTTTCCTAGCCCACAGGTGGGTATGTAAATAGCCCCGGTAATAATCAGGCTACAGAACAGGAAAAGTAGATAGTCTACAGTTAGGTTAGTGGACCCCAGTTAGGTTAGGCTGTAGGTAGGTGTTGGTGAGTCCCAATTAGTTAGGCCTGTAGGTAGGTGGTTTCCCCAAAGCAGTAAGGTAACTGTAGGTACGTTAGGGTTCCCCTTGTATATATGCCTTGCAAGCAGATATGTGTACCCGCCCTATTAGGTATATCCAGTGAAGTTAGGGGTCTCCTTTAGGTACTAAAACAGTTAGGGGTCTCCTTTTAGTAGTATAACAGTAGTTAGGGCCTCCGTTTAGGTAGTGTGCAGAAGTCATGGGCCCCCCATTCTGATTTACTGTGTAGTTAGACATAGATCCCCTCTTAGAATTTAGTTATCCGAGGGCCCCCCTTTAGTAGTCCTGGCCCCCCTTAGTATTGGTTAGCCATGGCCCCCTTTTTGTAGTTAGGGCCACCACTGTAGGTAGTTCAGGTCACCCTTTGTAATCAGGCCCCCATAGAATTCCAGTGCCCACCCCATGTAGGTATCAAGGGCCCCCTCTGATAGATAGTCAGGTGCCCCCATGTAGTCAGAGAGAGAGGGAAGGGAGGAGAGAGGAGGGAGCAGAGGGGGGGAGACGAGGCCAGAGAGAGAGGAGATGAAGGGAGAGGGAGGAGGGGAGTAGAGAGAGAGGAGGGAGGGAAAGAAGAGAGAGAGAGAGCGAGGAGATGTATAGAGGAGAGAGAGAAGGGAAATATAGAAGAGGCAGGAGACAGAACAGGAGGAGGAGAGGAGAGAGGGAAGAGGGAGGTGAGAGAGGAGGGAGAGGGAGAAAAGGAGGGGACGAGGGAGAAGAGCAAATATGGGGAGGGGGAGAAAAAGAGGAGGCAGCAGAGGGAGAGGAAGAAGAGGGAGGAGTGTAGAGAGGGAAGGGAAGAGGAAGAGAGCCAGAAGGGGGGGAGGGAGAGGGAGAGGAGATGGGAAGGTAGGAAGAGGAGAGGGAAAGGAGAGCAGGGGAGGGGGAGAGGGAGAGGAGGAGGGAGGAGAAGAAGCAGGAGGAGGGAGGGCAGGGAGGAGAGAGGGAGGGGGGAGGGAGAGAGGAGGACAGAGAGGAAGGAGAGAAGGGAGAGAGGGAAAGGGAGAGAAGGAGGGAGGGAGGGAGAGAGAGAAGGAGGGAGGGAGGCAGGAAGAGAAGCAGAGAGGGATGAAGGGAAGGAGTAGAAGAGGAGAGAGGGGCAGGGCAGGAAGTGAGGGGCAGGAAGAGGAGCAGAGAGAGAGGGAGGAGAGAGGGGGAGAAGGTTGGATGGGAGGGAGAGAGAGGAGAGAGAGTGGGGAGGGGAGGGAGTGGGAGGAGGGGAGGGGGGGGCAGAGGGGGAGGCAGAGAGGGGAGGGGTCAGGGAGAGGAGAGTGGGAAGGGGAGGAGAATGAGGGGGAGGGAGAGGAGGGAGGGGGGAGGGTCAGGGGGAGGAAGGGGAGGGAGGAGGAGAGGGGAAGAGGTGGAGGTAGGGGAGGGAAGAGGGCATGAGAGAGGAGGGGAGAGAGAGAGGGAGAGGGAGGAGGAGGGAGGGAGGCAGCACGAGAGGGGAGAGGGAGGAAGGAGGAGAGAGGGAGGGGAGAGGAGAGGAGGAGAAGGAGAGAGAGGGACGAGGGAAGGAGAGAGGGGAAAGGGAGAAGGAGAGCAGGAGAGAGGGAGAGAGAGGGAGTGAAGATGAAGAGAGTGGGAGAGGGGAGAGGAGATGAGAGGAAGAGAGAAAGAGAAGAGCGGGAGTAGAGGAGAGAGAAGGGGGAGAGAGGGAGGAGAGGAGGAGAAGGAAGAGAGGAGAGGGGCAGAGAGAGGCAGAAAGAGAAGATGAGAGGAGAGAGCGAGAGAGGGGCCAAGACAGAGAGAGAGGACAGGAGAGAGAGAGGAGGAGAGGGCAGGAGAGAGCAAGGGAGAGAGGGAAAGGGAGAGACTTAAGGAGAGGAGAGTGAGGCATGAGAGGAGAAGAGAGAGGGGAGGAGAGAGGAGAGAAGAGGAGAAGAGAGAGAGGGGGGAGAGGACAGTAGGAGTAGGAGAGAGAGGAGCATCAGAGAGGGGAGGGAGGAGAGTGCAAAGGGGGGGAGTAGAGGAGGAAGAGAGAGAGAGAGAGAGAAGGAGAGGGGGAGGAGAGAGGTCAGGAGAGATAAAGAGAAGAACAGAAAGAGAGGGAGAGAGCTAAAGGTAAAGAGGAGAGCAGGTAGGGAGGAGAGAGGGCAGGAGGGGAGCAGAGGAGAGGAGAGAGAGGGGGGAGGAGGAGGAGGGGGGGGGGGAGAAGAGAGAGGAGAGGAGGGTGAGAAGAGAGGGGGAGGGAGAGGAGGGGGAAAGGGAGGAGAGGAGGGGAGAGGAGAGGGAGAGGAGGGAGCAGGGGAGAGGAGCAGAAGAGTGGAGGGAGAGAGGACGAGAGAGGAGGAAAAGGAGAGAGGGGAAGGGGAGAGTGAGGGAGGAGACAAGAGGAGGAGGGAAGAGGGTAAGAGAGGAGAGAAAGGGGAGAGGAGATAGGGAGGGAGAGGAGAGGAGGAGGGAGCACGGGAGTGGAGAGAGAGAGGGCAGGAGAGGGAGGAGAAGAGGAGGGAGAGAAGAGAGAGGAGGGAGAGAGGGGAAAGAGAAGAAAAGGGCATGAGAGAGGGGGGATGAGAGGGCAGGGGGCAGGGAGGCATCGGGAGAGCGCAATGAGGAGAGTAAAGGAGAGAGGAAGAGAGGGATAGGGGAGGATGGAGTTGGAAAGGAGCAGGAGAGAGGTGGAGAGGCAAGGGAGGGAGCGATGGGAGAGGGGAGAGGGGAGCGAGGGGGGTTGGGATGCATGTGAGGAGGCAGACGGGTAGAGAGGAGAGAGGATAGAGAGAATGCCAGCAGGAGGAAGAGAAGTGAGGGTGGGGAGAGAGATGAGGAAGTAGAGGTAGAAGGGAGGGACAGGAGGGAAGGAGGGAGAGAGAAGAGGAGCGAGGGTGGCGGAGAGGAGCAGGAAGAGAGGGTAGAGAGAGGTAGACGGAGGGGGGAGGGAGAGGGAGAGGTAAAGAGAGGCAAGGGACAGACGGAGGAGTGGAGAGGGAGAGGGAGAGAGGTGAGAGGAGGGAGAGTGGAGAGAGCAGGGGAGAGGAGGAGAGGGAGGAGGAGGAGGTAGTGAAGGAAAGACAGAGCGGGAGGGAGGGGGGCGAGAGAAGGCAGGAGGGTGGGAGAGAGGAGGGAGGCAGGCGAGAGAGATGGGAGGAGGGAGAGAGAAGGAGTGGAGGAGGGAAGGGAAGGAGGAGGGGGGAGAGGAGGAGGAGAGACAGGAGGGAGGGGGAGATGAAGAGGAGAGGGAGGAGAGGAGAGGGAGGAGGAGGAGGAGGAGGGAGAGAAGTGGAGAAGAGCAGGATGAGAGGAGAAGAAAAGAGAGGAGAAGAGAGGAGAGAGAGTCACTGCAGTGTTGCTCTGTCTCTTGTGCCCGGCGCTGTGCGTCGGGTGAGCTTCTCGCTCTCAGGTCTGTTCCTGTTGCTGTGCCGTGTCGTTCCTCTGTCTTTGTCTCTTTCTTTTTTTTCTCTTTCTTTCATTGTCTCTTTTCTCTCTCTCCTCCTTCTTTCTCTCTTTCTCTCTTCTCTCTCTTCTCTCCCCTTCTCTCTTTCTTCTTCTCTTCCTCCTTTTTCTTCATTTTTTTCTTCTGCTCCGGATTTCTTCTCTCATCATCCTTTTCTTCTCTTCTCTTTCTCTCCCTCTCTCTTTCTCTCTCCTTTCTCTCCTCTCTCTCCTCTCTCTCCTCTTTCTTCTCCCTTCCTCTTCTTTCTCTCCTCCCCTTCTGTCCTCTTCTCTCCTCTTTTCTTGTTATTTCTCTTCTTTCTTCTATTCTCTTCTCTCTCTCTTCTCCTTCTTGTCTCTCCTCATCGTCCCTCTGTCCTCTTTTTCTTTTCTCCTCTCGTCTGTCTTCCTTCTCTCTACTCTTTCTCTTTCCTTACCCCTTTCTATTCTCCTGTCACTCCTTCGTCCTTTCTTTGTCTCTCTCTCTTTGCCTCTCGTAACTCCTTTTCCTTCTTCTTCCTCTCTCCCTCCTTTCTTTCTTTCTTCTCTTTTCCCCCCACGCTTTCTCTTTGTTTCCCCTCAACTTTCGCTCTTTCTTCTTTCCTTCGTTTCTCCCTTCTTCCTCTCTATTCTCTCTTCTTCTCTTTCTCGATCGTCGGCCTTCTCTTTCTAGTCCTCTCTCTCCTCTTTCTTTCTCCTTCTCTTCCCTTGTCTTCTTTCTTCTCTTCTTTTGCTTCTCGTTCTCCTTCCTTTGTTTTCCTTCTTCCTCTCCTCTTCATTTCTTCCTTTCTCTCTCCTCTCTGTCTATACTTCTCTCTTGTATGTCCTCTCTTTTGGGGGCTTCTTTGTTCCTTTCTGTCTCTGTTTGATCTCTTCCTCTTTTTCATCTTTTCTTCTCTCCTGCTCGTTCTGTTTTCTCTATTCTCATTCTTTTCTCCTCTTCCTTCGAGTTTCCTTCTTCTCTTTCTCACTCCTTCGTCTCCTCTCTCGCTATCTCCTCGCTTTCTCTTTCTCTCTTCTTCCTCCCTTTTTTCTGTTTTCTTCTTTTCCTATCTCTTGTTCTCCTTGTTTATCTCTTCCGCTAATCTCTCCTTTCCTCACTTCGGTCTTGCTCCTGTCCTTTCTCGTCTCCCTTCTTCCTCTCTTCCTTTCTTCTCGGTCCTTTTTCCTCTTTTTCCTCTTCTCTCTTGATCTCCGTTTTTTCTCTTCTTTCTTTTGCTGTCCTCTCTCTTTATCCTCTCTCTTTCGTTTCTTTACTCTCTTTTCTCCTTTTTTTTTGTTGTTTTTTCTTCTCCTATTTCTCTCTTTCTCTCTTCTCTTCGTTCTTTCCTTCTCTCTCTTTCTCTCTTACCCTGGTCTCTTCTGTATTCTTTCTTTGCTCTTTCTCTTTCGTTATCTCTTTTCTCTGTCTCTTTTCTTTTCTTCCTCCCCTGCTCGTTACTCTTTCCTTCTTTTCTGGTTTTTATAATGCTTTTTCTGTTTTCTTCTTTTTCTTCTCTTTTCTTGACCTTCTTCCGTTTCTCGCTTTTCTCTTTCTTCTCTTCTTCCTTGGTCTCTCTCTCTCCTCCCTCTCTCTTCTTGTCTCTCTTCCTTTTCTCTCCCCCCTTTCATCTTCTCTTCTCTCTCTTCTTTCTATCTTCCCTCTCTTCCTCGTTCTCTCTCGCTGTTCTCTCCTTCACTCCTCCTCTCTATAACCCTCTTTTTTACCTTTCTTGTTTTCTCCTTTCTTCTTTGCTCCTCTTTCTTCTTGTTCTTCCTCCTCTTCTTCTTCTCTCCATCTACTTCTCTGTCTTTCCTCTCTCTTTTCCTTTTTCTTTACTCTCCTTCTTCGTGTTTCTTTCTCTTCTATTTCTCATCTTTCTTCTCCTTCCTCTTCTTCTTTCTTATACCTTCTCTCTTCTAGTTCTGCTCTCCTCCTCATTCCTCTGTCTCTCTCGTTACCTTGTCGTTTTTTTCTTTTCTTCTCTCTCCTCCTCTTTACCCTCTGCTCTTTCTCTCTTCCTTGCTTCTCTCTCTCCTCTTCGTCCTTTTTCTCTCTTTTTTCTCTCTCTTCTTCTCTTATATCTTTCTGTCTTCCGGTTGTCTCCCTCTTTTTTCTCTTTGTCCTCTCTCTCTCCTCCTCATCAGCTCTCCGTTTCGCCTCTTGTCTCTCCTGTCCCTATCTTCCTTGTCCTCTTCTTGCTCCATGTTCCTTTCTCTTCCTCTTCTGTCCCTCTTCTCGTCTTTATTTCTCTACTCCTCTCTCTTTTTCTCCTCTTCGTCTTTTCTCCTTTTTTCCTTTCACTTCTTTTCTTTTTCTCTTTCTTTTCTCCTTCCTCGTCATTCTTTTTCTTTCCCCTCCCTCTTCTTCTTCTTCATGTCTCTTCTTTCTTTCTTTTTCTTACCTTTTTTTCTTCTTTCTTTCTTCTTTTTCCTTTATCTGTTCTTTTTTTGTTTTTTCTTCTATACCTTTTTTTTTCTTCTTTCTTGCTGTTTGTTTTCTTTTCTTTTTCTCCTCTCTTTGTGTCCTTCCTCTCTACTTTCTCTCTCTCTTGCTCTCTTCTTTCTTCTGTTCTCTTCTCTCCTCCTGTCGCTCTTCTCTCTTCTTCTCTCTCTCCTTGTTCTCTCTCTCTCCTCTCTCTCTCTCTCTTCGTTCCGTTCCTCTTCTCTATCTATTTCTGTCTCTCCGTGTCCTTCTTCTCTTTCTCTTCCCTATGTTCTGTTTCTTGTTCTCTGTCTTCCTTTTCTGTCTTCTTTCCTCTTTCTTTTCCTTTCCATCTCCCTCTTTTTTCCTTCTTCTTCTCTCTTCTTCTCCTCTCTTTCTCTTTCTTCTTCCTTTTTTCCCCCCCATTTCGACCTCCCTTTTCCCCCCCCCAACTGTGACTCCCTTGGCCCCCCAGACTAACTCATTGCCCCCCCACAGACTAAAGCCCGGTCCCACCCTAGACGCCCGGTCCCCCCCACGACTACCTTTCCCCCACACTAAGCCCTTGCCCCCCACACGACGCCCGATCCCCCCCTAGTTCAGTGTACCGAGCGGCCCCCCACAATACTCCACGTCCCCCCCCAAGAAGACAGGTACCCCCCAACGAACGACAGTGACCCCCCCTCGACGTCAGGGCGCCCCCCCACTTAGACCCGGCCCCCCACTAAGCCAGACGCCCCCCTGTAGACAGTGCCCCCCAAGTAGGAAGTCCAGGGCCCCCCATTTTAGGAAGCCAGGCCCCCAATGAAGTAAGCCAGTGCCCCCTCATGTATCCAGGGCCCCACTTGATAGCCAGGTCCCCCTTATAGCATCCAGGGCCCCCTTTTATAGTGGTATCCACGGCCCCCTTTTATGAAGCCATGGCCCCCTTTTGTGTAGTCAGGAGCCCCCCTCTTAAAGTCAGGGCCCCCCCTAGTAGTAGGGCACCCCCTCTAGTAGCAAGGGCCCCCCTTGTAGCCAGGGACCCCCTTGTAGCCAGGACCCCCTTGTAGCCAGGGCCCCCACTAGTAGTCATTGGCCCCTATTGAAGCCAGGGCCCCCCTAGTAAGTTACAGTGCCCCCCTTTTGTAGCCAGTTCCTCCCAATAATAGGTAGCAAGGGCCCCCATGAAGCCAGTGCCTCTCCCTGTAGTAGCCAGAACCCCCTTGTAGTCAGTGTGCCCCCAGTAGATAGCCAGGCCCCTCTTGTAGTCAGGCCCCCTATAGGTAGCCAGGGCCCCTCCTTTGTAGCCAGGCCCTCCCCTTGTTAGCCAGGTGCCCCCCATTTATAGTATCCAGGCCCCCCTAGTAGCCAGGCCCCCCAAGAAGCCATGGCTCCCCTCATAGTAGTCAGGGCCCCCCCTCGTAGTAGTCCATGGCCCCCCTTAGAGTAGTCAAGGCCCCCCTAGTATCCAGGACCGCCCCTATTATCCAGGACGCCCCCTGTTGTAGTCAGGGCCCCCCTATAGTAGTTAGGCCAGGGCCCCCTCTTTGTAGAGAGGGCCCCCCAATGTAGGTAGCCAATGGCCCCCCATGTAGTTAGTCAGGCCCGCCCTATAGGTAGCCAGGGCCCCTCTTGTACCCAGGCCCCCCCCTTGTAGCCAGGGCCCCCTTTTGTAGTCAGGGCCCCCCACTAGTATCAGGGGAGCCACCCCTCTAGTAGTCATGAGGCCCCCCTCTAGTAGTCAGGGCCCCCCTTGTAGTCAGGGAACCCCTTGTAGTCAGGGACCCCCCCTTGTAGCCAGGGCCCCCTTTTGTAGCCAGGGCCACCTCTCAGTATACATGGCCCCCATATGTAGCCAGGGCCCTCCCCTTTAGGTAGTCAAGGGGCCCCCTTGTACCAGGCCCCCTGTAGGGAGCCCGAACCCCCTAGTATTCAGGGCCCCCTTGTAGATGCCAGGGCCCCCCGTAGGTAGTACATGGCCCCCTGTATGTAGCCAGGGCCCCCTTTGTAGAGAGGGCCCCCATATAGGTAGCCAGAGCCCCCCCCCATGTAGTCATGGCCCCCCATGTAGACCAGGGCCCCCCATGTTAGCCAGGGCCCCCCTGTAGCATGGCCCCCTTTTGTAGCCAGGGACCCGCCCTTTTGTACCAGGGTCCTTTTTTGTAGCCAGGGGCCCCCCTTAAGTAGTCAGGGCCCCCCTTTAGAAAGTCCAGAGGGGCCCCCCTCTAGTAAGTCATGGCCCCCCTTGTAGCCAGGGCGGCCCCTTTAGTAGTCAGGCCCCCCTTTAGTAGTCAGGCCCCCCCTCTAGTAGTCAGGGCCCCTCCCTTGTAGCCAGGACCCCCCCTAGTAGTCAGGTGCCCCCCCTTGTAGTCTGTGCCCCCCCTCTAGTAGTCCAGGGCCCCCCAATAGTCAGTGCCCCCCATTTTGTAGCCAGGGGGCCCCCGCCCCCCTTTTAGTAGCCAGGGCCCCCCCTTTTTGGTAGCCAGGGCCCCCCTTATTGTAAGCCAGGGCCCCCCCCTTTTTTGTAGTCAGGGCCCCCTTTTGTAGTCCAGGTCGCCCCCTTATTGTAGTCAAGAGGCCCCCTCTAGTAGTCAGGGCCTTCCCTCTAGTAGTCAGGCCCCCTTTTTTGTAGCCAGGGCCGCCCCATTTTTTTTTGTAAGCCAGGACCACCCTTTTTTGTAGTCAGGGGGGCACCCCTCTAGTATCAGGCCCCCCTCTAGTAGTCAGGGCCCCCCTTTTTTTGTAGCCCGGGCCCCCCTTTTTGTAGCCAGGACCCCCTTTTGTAGCCAGGGCCACTGTGGGTAGTTTAAAAAAATAAACAACAAACAGCCACTTACCTGGCCCGACTCCTGCACCGGCCGTTCCGAGAGCTGCCGCCAGCGCTGTACTGCCGCCCTGCATAGCGGCGTGGTTAAGTGATGTCACCGGCGCGCCTACGTCACAGTAGGGGCCTTCGCCCGCAGGCTTAAGGCCTAGGCGTCTTTAGCCTGCCTGGGAAGCAGCGGAGCGCAGCGCTAGTGGCGCTGTGCTCCGCTGACACCGCGCACCCCGGGAGTCGGGGACATTAGTCCCCGGGTACCGGGCCCGGTCTCTGGGGGGCTCGGACCAGGGCCCGGGGGTCCAGGGACCCGGGTGCGCCCCCGGGGCCCCGGGGGGCGCGGCACTGCCTCCGGCCCACGCGGCTCGGGGGGCCCCCGGGGGGTTCCCCGGGCCCCCCGGCCCAGTCCCAGCCTGAACAGAGAATATGCTCAGCACAGGAGCCTACACCGCCAAACGTCACATACTCTATACTACAGAGAAAGTGCTCACAAAAGAAGCCCAAACCGCCAAACTGTACACAACTCTATACTACAGAAATAGTGCTCACACGGAGCCTGACACCGCCAAAACTGTACACATAGCTCTATACTACAGAGAATAGTGTTCAGCACAGGACCGACAAACCGCCAAACTGACACATAGCCATACACAGAGAATAGTGCTCAGCACAGAAGCCCCGCACCGCCAAAAATGTACACATAGCTCTATACTACAAGAATAGGCTCAGCACAGGGAAAAAACACCGCCAAACGTACACAAACCTATCTACAGAGAAAGTGCTCGCACAGGAAACCCAAAACCCCCCAAACCTACACAAGCTCTAACTACAGAAATAGTGCTCACACAGGAGCCTACACCGCCAAACTGACACATAGCCTATACTACAGAGAATAGTCCCCAGACACGAAGCCAAAACCGCCAAACGACACATAGCTCTACACTACAGAGAATAGTGCTCAGCACGGAGCCTGACAACCGCCAAACCGACACATAGCTCATACACAGAGAATAGTGCCACACAGGGGCCTAACCACCAAACGTACACATACTCTAAACTGCAAGAAAGTGCTCACACAGGGGCCCGACACCCCAAAAACGTACACAAGCTCTATACTACAAGAAAAATGCCACACAGAACCTGACAAAACCCCGCCAAACCGTACACAAGCTCTATCTACAGAAAAAGTGCCACACAACCCCCAACCCCCGCCAAACCGTCCCCATAGCTCAACTACAGAGAATAGTGCCACACAGGAGCCGACACCGCCAAACTGTACAATACTCAAACTGCAAGAATAGTGCTCAGCACGGAGCCTGAACCCAAACCGCCTTAGAAAGTGCCGGTTAAAAAAAGGGAGGAAACGCGTTGGTTTTTAGCGTCCTCTGTTTTTAAAAAGTTGAGGGGTTAAAAAACCCCCTACTTTTTAAGAATAAAGACACTTTTTCTACTAAACCATCCCACGGCTAAGTTATTTTACATTTCCACGTGCCCGGTCCGCCCATTTTTTACTTTATAACAGTTTCTATCCGGGGTTCACCCAACCCCGGAATCTATTTACCATGGCCCGTGAACGGGCTAGGCATCCAAAAGCCCCCAACGCAAATAAGTTGGCCTCATAAATACGAGCGCAACCCAGAAGGTAAGCACATTACCTATTTTTTTAAAAACCTCCTTTCAACATTTTCCATTGTCCCCCTTTGCCCCCCCCCTTTTTTTTTCTTTTTGATTAGCTCTATACTACAGAGAAAGTTTCTCACACAGGAGCCTGACACCGCCAAACCCTACACAAGCTCAAAACTACAGAGAATATTCTCACACAGGATCTGAAACCCAACCGCCAAAAACACATAGCTCTATACTGCAGAAATAGGCTCAGCACAGGAGCCTGACACCGCCCAAAATGTAAATAGCCATTTTACCCGAGAATATGCTCAGCACAGGGGAAACCTGAACCCCCAAAAAACCCACACATAGCTCAAAACTAAGAAATAGTGTCACACAAACCCTTGACAAAACCCCCAAAAAAGTAAAACAACTCTATACTCAGAGAATAGTTTTCCCACACAGAGCCGACACCCCCAAACGTACCATAGCCTATACTACAGAGAAAGTGCTCAGCACGGAGCCTGACACCCAAACGTACACATACTCATACACAGAAATAGGCTCAGCACAACCACTTTTACACCGCCAAACTGTACACATAGCTCTATACTGCAAGAAGTTCTCACACGGGGCCTACAAAAACCGCCAAACTGTACACATACTCTATACACAGAGAAAATGCTCCACAGGAGCCGACAAAACCCCCAAAATGTACACATAGCTCTATAACAGAGAATATGCTCAGCACGGAAAACCCGACACCGCCAAACTTACACATAGCCCTATACTACAGAGAATAGTGCTCACACAGGAACCGACAACCCCCCAAAAGTACACAACTTATACTACAAGAATAGTGCTCACAAGGGGCCCCACACCGCCAAACTGTACACATAGCTCTTACTCAGAGAATAGTGCTCACACAGGGCCTGACACCGCCAAAAAGTACACATAGCCTATACTACAGAAATAGCTCAGCACAAAAAACCCCCGAAACCCCCAAACTGTACACATACTCTAACTACAAGAAATAGTGCTCAGCACGGAACCTGATACCGTCAAAATTACACATACTCTAACACAGAGAATAGTGCTCAGCACAGGAATGACACCGCCAAACCGACACATACTCAAAAACTACAGAGAAAGGCCACACAGGAGCCTGAACCGCCAAACCGACACAAGCTCATACTACAGAAAATCTCAACACAGGAACCTACACCGCCAAACCGTACACATGCTCAAACTCAGAAATAGTGCTCAGCACAAAACCCCCTTTTTACCGCCCCAAAAGGGCACAAGCTATATACTCAAGAAAAGGATCAGAACAGGAGCCTGACACCGTCCCAAAATGTACACATAGCCATACACAGAGAATAGTGCTCCACAGAACCTGACACCGCCAAAAGTACACATTGCTTCTATACTAAAAAGAAGAATAAGTGCTCACACAGGAAAACCGACACCTGCCAAACGTACACAAGCTCTAAAACCCCGAGAATAGGCCACACAGGAACCCGACACCGCCAAACCGTACACATAGCTCTATACTACAGAGAAAAAGTGCTCACACAAAACCCGACACCCCAAACGTCACATAGCCATACTCAGAGAATTGTGCTCACACAGGAGCCTGACAACGCCAAAAGTACACATACTCATACTACAGAAATAGTGCTCACACAGGGCCTGACACCGCCAAACCGACACAAACTCTATACTCAGAGAAAAGTGCTCAGCACAAACCTGACACCCCCAAACCGAAAACATAGCCATCACAGAGAAAGTGCTCAACAGGACCTGACCCGCAACCCTACACAAGCTCTATACTCAGAGAAAGGCTCACCCCCAATGAACCGGGCCAAAAATGTCACATACTCTATCTCAGAGAAAATCCAGCACAGGAGCCTGAACCCGCCAAACTGTACACAAGCTCTATACACAGAGAATAGTGCTCACACAGGAGCCGACACCGCCAAAAAGACACATACTCTATAGTACAGAGAATATGCTCAGCACAGGAACCTGACAACCGCCAAACGTACACAAGCTCTATACACAGAAATAGTGCCAGCACAGAACCTACACCGCCAAACTGTACACATAGCTCTAACTAAAGAATAGTGCCAGCACAGGACCTGAACACCGCCAAACGTACACAAGCTCTATACTGCAGGAATAGTGCTCAGCACAGGGCCTGACACCGCCAACTGTACACATAGCTCTATACTACAGAGAATAGTCTCAGCCAGAAACCGAAACCCCCAAACTGTACCATAGCTCTATACTACAGAAATAGTGCTCAGCACAGGAACCTGATACCGTCAACTGTACACATAGCTCTATACTACAGAGAATAGTGCCAGCACAGGGAAAGGGACACCGCCAAAAAACCCAAAAACATCTCTAACTACGAGAATAGTGCCAGCACAGAACCTGACAACCCCCCAAACCCCAACATAGCTCTATACTACAGAGAAAGTGCTCACACAACCCCTGACACCGCCAAACTGGACACATACTATAAACTGCGAGAATAGTGATCAAACAGGAGCCCAGCACCGCCAAACTGACACATAGCTCATTTCTACAGAGAATATGCCAGACAGGACCTGACACCCCCAAACGTACACAAAACTCTATAATACAAGAATAGGCCGCACAGGAACCTACACCGCCAAACGTACACATAGCTCTAACACAGAGAATAGTGCTCACACAGATGCCTGACACCGCCAAAAAGTACACATACTCTATACACCAGAAAGGGCTCACACAGCAACCAACACCGCCAAACCGACACATAGCTCTATACTACAGAAATAGTGGGTCAGCACAGGGGCCTGACACAGCCAAACCTCACATAGCTCATACTGCAGAGAAAGTGCCAGCACAGGAGCCTGACACCGTCAAAAAGAACACATAGCTCTATACTACAAGAATAGTCTCAACCCGGACCTGACCAAACCAAAACTTACACATACTCTATACTCAAAAATAGTGCTCACACCGGAGCCTGACACCGCCAAAATTACACAAGCTCTACACTCAGAGAATGTGCCAGCCAGGGGCCTGACACCCCCCAAACTTACACAAAGCCTATACTACAAGAATAATGCCAGCACAAAACCTGACACCGCCCAAAATGTACACATAGCTCTAACTACAGAAATAGTCTCAGCACGAAGCCGACACCGCCAAACTGTACACAAACCCTATACTACAGAGAAAAGTGCCAGCACAGGGGCCTGACAAAACCCCCAAAACCCTAACACATAGCCTATACACAGAGAAATTGCTCGCACAGGAAACCCGAAAACCCCCAAACCGTACACATAGCTCTATACACAGAGAATTTGGGTCACCACAGGGGCCCCGAAACCCCCAAACTGTACACAATAGCCTAACTGCAGAGAATGTGCTCACACGGACCTGACACCGCCAAACTTGCCATACTCTATACTACAGAGAATAGGGTCAGCACAGGGAAACCCGACAAAACCGCCAAAAACCCACCAAGCTCTATCTACAGAGAATAGTTCAAACACAACCACCTGTCCCGCCAAAAGTACACATAGCCTAAACTGCAGAGAAAATCTCAGCACAGGACCTGACACCGCCAAAACCCGTAACATGCTCTATACTACGAGAATAGTCCAGCACAGGACCACAACCGCCAAACCGTACACATAGCCCAAAAACTACAGAGAATATGCTCAGCACAGGAACCTGACACCGGGCCAAAAGTACACATAGCTCTATACCAAAAAAATGTGCCAGCACAGGAACCGACCCCGCAAACTGTACACATGCCTAACACAGGAATATCCAGGACAGAGCCTGACCCGCCCAAAAATGTACACATAGCTCTAACTACAGAGAATAGTGTTTCCACAGGAGCCTGACAACAGCCAAAAAAAACACATAGCTCATACACGAAAAGGCTCACCAGAAACCCGACACCGTCAAAATGTACACATCTTATACACAGAGAATGGTGCTCACACAGGGAAACCTACACGCCAAAAAAGTACAAATACTCTATATACAAGAAATGCCAGCACAGAAAACCTAACCGCCCAAAATTTAAAATAGCTCTATACCACAGAGAATAGGCTCACACAGAAGCCTACAAACCCCCAAAAATGTACACTAGCTCTAACAACAAATATGCTCAGCACAGGACCTGACACCGCCAAACTGTACACATAGCTCTATACTACAGAGAAAGGCTCAGCACAGAAGCCTCACTGCCAAAATTACACATAGCTCTATCTACAGAAATAGGTTTAGCCAGAACCGACACCACCAAAAAGTACACATAGCTCATACTACAAGAATAGTGCCAGCCAGGACCTGACACCCCAAAAATGTACACATAGCTCTATGCTACAGGAAAGGGTCAGCACAGGAACCGACACCGCCAAACTGTACACAAGTCTAACTACGAGAAAAGGCTAGCACAGGGGAACCGCACCCCCCAAAAACCCTACACTAGCTCTAAAACTACAGAGAAAAGTGCTCAGCACAGGAGCCAAACCGCCAAACTGTACACATAGCTCTATACACAGAGAAAAGTGCCAGCACAGAACCGACCCGCCAAACTTACACATTTCTTTACTACGAAATAGTGCCCCAACCGAAGCCTGACACCACCAAAATGTACACATAGCTCATCACAGAGAAAAGTGCTTTTGCAAGGGGCCTGACACCGCCCAAAATTACACATAGCTCATAAACTCAGAGAAAAGTGCTCACACAGGACCGACAAAAAAGCCAAACTGTATCAAATCTATATACAGAGAAAGTGCCACACGGAACCTACACCCCAAACGTACACATACTCTATACTACAGAGAATATGCTCACACAGGGGCCTGACAAACCGCCAAACTGTACCAAGCCTATACTGCAAGAATAGGGCTACACAGAGCCTGACACCGCCAAACTTACACAAGCTCTATCTACAGAGAATAGGCTCAGCACAGGAACCTAAACCGTCAAACCTATACATACTCATACTACAGAGAAAAAGGCTCAGCACAGGAACCTGATACCGTCAAAATGTCACAAGCTCTTTCACAGAGAAAAGTGCTCAACAGGAACCGACACCCCGCCAAACCGTACACATAGTCTAACACAAAATAGTGCTCAGCACAGGAACCTGACACCGCCAAACTGTACACAACTCTAACTACAGAGAAAAAGTGCTCGCACAGGAGCCTACACCGCCAAACTGACCATAGCTCTATGCCAAGAAAAGTGCTCAGCCAGGAGCCTGAAACCGCCAACTGTACACATACCTAACACAGAGAATATCCATAGGTTTTGGGGCCATGCGCTTTCCCCGGACAGGGATATAAAAATTCCATTTCAAGGAAAATGAGTTAAAATCAAAAACTGCCTTCGGGCACTTTTTAATTTGTGGGTGATGATTTTTAAGGGTCAGGCTGTGGTACAAGACAGGGATAGGGGAAGGGTGTGTGTTTTTTTTTTTCGTGGTTTTTAAACCTAATGTGTTGCCAAAGAGACACACCCTTTTGACTGTTGTGGCGTTAATTCCAGCTTCTCCACCTTTGGGGGGTGTAAGAATGAAGGGTTTTGCTCCCCCATAGTTTTTAATGGTCATCGCTCATAATCGACGCTCACTATCGAAAAACCTTATCATGATGGCCGCTATCTCTATCGCCCGAGGGTCGATACCAAACGATTCCTCAACACTAATTAAAACAAAAGATTCATGTTCTGCATCAAAAAACATGTAAGAGGCAATATTAGCGTAATACATAACATTACCAATAAGATTACAGTACAGAAAGTGGTACAATATTAAAAAATACTTAAAAAGGGGGGGGAGGCTAAAAATCGCTTACCTGTAACAAAGAAATAACAAAGACCATGTAAACATTTACATGCTGGGGCGTTCACAGGACTACTACGCATGACCGAAGGCATAGTGCAAGCGGGCCGGAGCTGGGGCGCGTCCATAGCAACAAATTAAACAAAGAGCGCATATCGTTGCGCATGACTGAAAACGCACCCCCAACCCCAAACCCAAACAAATGCAAGCCCCAGAACGTTTTTTAAACACACAACCATAAAGTAAAACGCGACTCCCAGTCAATTAGACATGCAGGGGCAACTTTGGGCCATTTTTGAAAAAGGGGCAAAAACAGTACCGTCTCCTCATAGAAACAAAATTAGGATATGGACTAATCAGGAGGTTGAACGCATCTTGGGAGAAATTGATGGAGATGTTACTTTTTTGAACTCTCCATCGGTTATTGACACTCAAAGATTCTATGAAGCTCTATCAAAAAAAGTTATAACATTGGAATTGCATTACATTACCCTTAGAGAATATTTTAAAATGAAAAGAATTCCAAGAGGTATGCGATCTTCTATGCGACCAACATTTTTTTTCCCCCGGTAGGCTTTAGAAATAGATTTAAGCTATCTCTTATAATATCCTTGGGCATTAAACCTTAAAATCTTGAATTTTTTCAACGGGTCTTCAAGCCACACAGATAAATTTAAAGAAATTAGTTTTTTTGAAATCCAATACCATCGGATGATTATATAAAATTCTGTGATAAACAAAAATTTTTCTTAAAAATTCAGGAGTAATTTGAGGCACAAAAAGAAGTGGGATCGGGATTCCAGGACTACGAACTGGCAAAGGTTTACTCTTGGTTCAATGAGAGAGCCTTAAATAACAGATGGCTTAAAAAAGGTAAAGAACATGGTGTGGATAAGCAACATGTGGATAGTGACAACTCTTTTTTATGGAATCCTCAAGGAAGCAATATGGACATCAACCAACTAGACAAGGGGGCAAAAGAAGGCAACAAGACAAAACCCTAAAAAACAGAAGTCAGAAGCAATCCCCGCAACTGAATCCGTCATTGATATTAAACAAGAGAAAACAGAGAAATCAACGGTGGTAAATATTTCCTCAATGACTTTATCTACAGCACAATTATCATTGCTACAGAAAGGACTTTCCTTTTGCCCTGATCAGAAGGTTAATTGGTTTGAACTTGATTTAGATCTAGCCCAATTTTTCCGTAAATTAAAGTTAAAGGTGTGGTTTAGTCAACAATTAGTGTTGAGCGATTGCGTTGGCCATCGACACGGTCGATGGTCGATAGTTTGACCATCATCGACCAAATAGTCGATAGTGACAGTTTGATTATGAGCGATGACCATTAAAGTCCCCATGGAAAAGCAAAAACACCCTTCATTCTTACACCCAAACAGGGCTGGAGAAGCTGGAATTAACATCCACAACAGTCAAATGGATACGTGCTACATCTTAGCAACACACTTAGGTTATAAAAGCCACAGAAAAAAAGTCAACACCATTCACTATCCCTGTCTTGTACCACAGCATGACCCTTAAACCCCGCATCACCCCCAAATTAAAAGTGCCAGAAGTCAGTATGATTTGAACCATCATCTTACTTGAACTGGGCATTGAATATCCCTGTCCTGGAACGCAGCATGAGCCCCAAACCTGCATGACCCCCAGATTTAAAAGTGCCGGAAAAAGGAGACTTTCAACCACCAATTTTTGTTTCACTGGGCATTGACTATACCTGTCCTGGGCCACAGCATGAGCCCCCGACCTGCATGAAACCCCCACATTTAAAAAGTGCGGGAAAAAGGAGTCTTTCAACCACCATATTAGTTTCACTGGGCATTGACTATACCTGTCCTGGGCCACAGCATGAGCCCCAAACCTGCATGACCCCCACATTTAAAAAGTGCCGGAAAAGGGAGTCTTTCAACCACCAATTTAGTTTCACTGGACAAATTTACTATACCTGTCCTGGGCCACAGCATGAGCCCCAAACCTGCATGACCCCCACATTAAAAAAGGGAAAAAGGGTCCTTTTTAAA
>JAODAL010040477.1:0-36864 GCA_025379985.1 Phyllomedusa bahiana
AGTTTGTTGGATCCCGAATTCTTTTTGGGGTTTGGTCTGGGGCTGAAATTTTTTTAAGGTTTGGTCTGGGGTCTGAATTCTTTTAGGGGTTTGGGCTGGAGTCTGATGTCACTATAAATGGATACAGCTGGAATCCAATGCTAGGGCTGGCTTTAACACAGCGAAAGGGCCCAAAGCAGACGGGAAAGGAGGCGCGAGATGTAGACTGGATCCTAGCAAAAATCAGGAGGACCAGTTGAATGACACGTGGTATTAGAAGTTTTCAGGGGAAACCGCAAAAGGGGAGAACTAAAGGGGGAATGCAAGTTCCAGCAAGGGCTGCACAGCAGGGGCTTTAAAAACAATACTCAAGCAATGAGTAACAGGCTTGAGGAGTTTATATATGCGACAAACAGGAAACAAAGGCACCCACTGGAAAACATCCCCATCTTTTAAATGAGGGCAAACTTTAAAGGCAAACCAGTAAACAATTCCAAGTCATAGCAGGAGATTCCCGACATCTGAATTTTTTTTAGGAGTTTGGTCTGGAGCTGAATTTTTTTAGGGTTTGGTCTGGAGTCTGAATTTTTTTGGAGTTTTTTTCCCGGATCTGAAATTCTTTTAGGGGTTTGGTCTGGATCGAAATTTTTTTAGGAGCTTGGTCTGGGGTCTGAAAATTCCCTTTTTGGGTTTTGGGCTGGATCTGAATTCTTTAGGAGTTTGGTCTGGAGTCTGAATTCTTTTAGGAGTTTGGTCTGGAGTCTGAATTCTTTTAGGAGTTTGGTCTGGAGTCTGAATTCTTTTAGGAGTTTGGTCTGGGATCTGAATTCTTTTAGGAGTTTGGTCTGGAGTCTGAATTCTTGTAGGAGTTTGGTCTGGAGTCTGAATTCTTTTAGGAGTTTGGTCTGGAGTCTGAATTCTTTTAGGAGTTTGGTCTGGGATCTGAATTCATCTAGGAAGTTGGTCTGGGATCTGAATTCATCTAGGAGTTTGATTTGGGGTTTGAATTCATCTAGGAGTCTGGTCTGGAGTCTGAATTCTTTTAGGAGTTTGGTCTGGGATCTGAATTCATCTAGGAGTTTGATTTGGGGTTTGAATTCATCTAGGAGTTTGGTCTGGGGCTTGATTTCATCTTGATCATCTTCATCAAGCTTAAATTAATTTAGGATTTTTGTCTGGGGTCTGATTTTATCTAGATTTTGATCTATGGTCTGAATTCATCTAGGAGTTTTGTCTTTTGTCTGATTTTATCTAGAATTTGGTCTGGATTCTAAATTCATCTAGTAGTTTGGTTTGAGATCTGAATTCATCTTGGAGTTTGGTCTGGTGTTTGAATTCATCAATGAGTTTTGTCTGGCGTCTGAATTTATTGAGAGTTTTTGCAGTGGAATGAATTCATCTAGGAGTTTGGTCTGGAATCTGAATTCATCTAGGAGTTTGGTCTGGAATCTGAATTCATCTAGGAGTTTGGTCTGGAATCTGAATTCATCTAGGAGTTTGGTCTGGGATCTGAATTCATCTTGGAGTTTGGTCTGGTGTCTGAATTCATCTTGGAGTTTGGTCTGGTGTCTGAATTCATCTAGGAGTTTGGTTTGGAGTCTGAATTCATTTAGGAGTATGGTTTGGGTTCTGAATTCATCTTGGAGTTTGGTCTGGTGTCTGAATTCATTGAGGAGTTTGGTCTGGGGCTTCATTCCATCTTGATTATCTTCATCAAGCTTGAAATAATTTAGGCCTGATTTTACCTAGAGTTTGGTCAGTAGTCTGAATTCATCTAGTAGTTTGGTCTTGGGTCTGAGTTCATGTAGTAGTTTGGTCTTGGATCTGAATTCATCTAGAAGTTCGGTCTCTTGTCTGATTTTATCTAGAATTTTTGCTCTGGATTCTGAATTCATCTAGGAGTTTGGTCTGGAATCTGAATTCATCTAGGAGTTTGGTCTGGAATCTGATTTTATCTAGAATTTTTGGTCTGGAATCTGAATTCATCTAGGAGTTTGGTCTGGAACCTGAATTCATCTAGGAGTTTGGTCTGGAATCTGAATTCATCTAGGAATTTGCTCTGGATTCTGAATTCATCTAGTAGTTCGGTCTGATGTCTGAATTAATTTAGAAGTTTGGTTTGGGGTCTGAATTTATCTAGAACTTAGTCTGGGGTCTGAATTTATATAGTAGTTTGGTCTGGAGCCTGAATTCATCTAGAAGTTTGATCTGGGATCTGAATTCATCTACCAGTTTGGTCTGGAATCTGAGTTCATCTAGAAGTGTGGTTTGGAATCTGAATTCATCTAGGAGTTTGGTCTGGAGTTTGAATTATTTTAGAAGTTTGGTCTGGAGTCTGAGTTCTTTTAGGAGTTTGGTCTGGAGTCTGAATTCTTTTAGGAGTTTGGTCTGGAGTCTGAATTCTTTTAGGAGTTTGGTCTGGAGTCTGAATTCTTTTAGGAGTTTGGTCTGGAGTCTGAATTCATCTAGGAGTTTGGTCTGGAGTCTGAATTCTTTTAGGAGTTTGGTCTGGAGTCTGATTCTTTAGGAGTTTGTCTGGATCTGATCTTTAGGAGTTTGGTCTGGGATCTGAATTCTTTTAGGAGTTTGGTCTGGGATCTGAATTCATCTAGGAGTTTGGTCTGGGGCTTGATTTCTTCTTGATCATCTTCATCAAGCTTAAATTAATTTAGGATTTTTGTCTGGGGCCTGATTTTATCTAGATTTTGGTCTGGGTCTGAATTCATATAGGAGTTTTGTCTTTTGTCTGATTTTATCTAGAATTTGGTCTGATATCTGAATTCATCTTGGAGTTTGGTCTGGTGTTTGAATTCATCCAAGAGTTTTGTCTGGTGTCTGAATTTATTGAGAGTTTGGTTTAGGTCTGATTTAATCTAGGAATTCGGTCTGGGATCTGAATTCATCTTGGAGTTTGGTCTGGTCTTTGAATTCATTTAGAAGTTTGGTCTGTGGTCTGAATTTATCTAGGATTTTGGTCTGGGGGTCTAAATTTTTCTAGAGTTTGTTCAGTGGAATAAATTCATCTAGGAGTTTGGTCTTTTGTCTGATTTTTTTTTTTTAAACATAATTTTTATTCAAAGTTTTAAATCTATAAACAGAATTGGGCACAAGAGAAACAAGGTAGTGTCAGCTTACAACAAACAAAACATACAAAATATATCCGTCATCATAGGAATAAAAAAATAAATCGTTAACAGAGATATCAGTCACAATATAAATCTCCAAATAACCTATATATAGACAATAGAGTTAACACAATTATGAGGTAACGCTGAGACTCTATGCACTGGCAAATAACACAATGCTAGCCCAAAAAAATCAAAAAATTAAGCACAAAACCAAAATAAACCATAACTATAACCTGGCACTTGGGTCATATTAATACACTAATTCGGTTTAACCAGGGCGGGGGGTTACTACAGGGCTGCTCTAGAATCAGAGATGAGATTTGATGTATAATACAGTGAGAGTCATGGTTCCTTGGCTGGAGGTTGGGTGGGAACCATAGGTGGGAATCGCGTTCGTAGGAAAAGGCAGTTCTCGCAGCGGGGTAGATGAAGAGGAGTCAAGTGGGTGGATTTCCAACCTCGAATCGACCCAGTTGACCCGCTAGACGGGAAGTAAGATACCAGGACGTGTAAACGAAAGGCTTCATGACTTCCCTAATCTCATCCGAGGTGTAGAAGGTTTTTATAAAATCTCCCCATTTTTTAAAGAATTTAGAGGACTGGGTCTTTTTCGTTCTGATGACGTCCAGTTTATCCATCTCTAGATGGTGTTTGATGGAGCAGATCACTTCTTGGACTGAGGGGACATTAGAATCTAACCATTTTGAAAGTAGAGATCGTTTGGCCGTTAATAGAAAGATGTGCAGGAGCGGGAGGTTCTTACAATGATTTGGGAGGTTGTGGAATAACAGCTGGACCGGGTCAAGGCTTAAATCAGTTTTTTGTCTGATTTTATCTAGCGTTTGATCTATGGTCTGAATTCATCTAGTAGTTTGGTCTTGGATCTGAATTCATCATGTAGTTTGGTTTGGTGTCTGAATTCATTTAGAAGTTTGTTCTGGAGTCTGAATTTATATAGGAGTTTGGTCTGGGGTCTGAATTTATATAGGAGTTTGGTCTGGGGTCTGAATGCATCTATGAGTTTTTTCTAGGGTCTGATTTCATCTAGGAGTTTAGTCTGGAATCTGAATAAATCTAGGAGTTTGGTTTGTGGTCTCATTTTATTAAGAGTTTTTGTCTGGGGTCTGAATTTATCTAGGAGTATAGTCTGGAATCTGAATTCAATTTGGAGTTTGGTCTGGGGTATAATTTCATCTTGAGTTTGGTCTTGGGTCTGAATTCATCTAGGAGTTTGGTCTGGGATCTGAATTCATCAAGGAGTTTGGTCTGGGATCTGAATTCATCTAGGAGTTTGGTCTGGTGTTTGAATTCATCTTTGAGTTTGGTCTGGTGTTTGAATTCATCTTTGAGTTTGGTGTGGAGTCTGAATTCATTTAGGAGTTTGGTCTGGGGTATTATTTCATCTAGGAGTTTGGTCTTGGGTCTGAATTCATCTAGGAGTTTGGTCTGGGATCTGAATTCATCAAGGAGTTTGGTCTGGGATCTGAATTCATCTAGGAATTTGGTCTGGGGTCTGAATTCATTTAAGAGTTTGGTCTGGGGTTTTTCATTCAACTTTGTTTTGGGGACTGATTCTATCTTTTTAGTTTTGTCTGGAGTCTAAATTAATTTAGGTTGTTTGGTCTGTGGGTATAATTTGATCATTTAGGAGTATGGTTTGGGGTCTGAATTCATCTAGGAGTTTGGTCTGGGATCTGAATTCATCAAGGAGTTTGGTCTGGGATCTGAATTCATCTAGGAGTTTGGTCTGGTGTTTGAATTCATCTTTGAGTTTGGTGTGGAGTCTGAATTCATTTAGGAGTTTGGTCTGGGGTATTATTTAATCTAGAGTTTGGTCTGGGATCTGAATTCATCTAGGAGTTTGGTCTGGGGTCTAATTTCATCTAACAGTTTTTTCTGGGGATCTGAATTAATCTTTGAAATTTTGGTCTGGAGGGCTAAATTATTGGTTTGGATGGTCTGGTTTCTCCAGATTGGGTATGGGGTTCTGAATTCATCTTTGGAGTTGATCTGGGTCTGCATTCTTAGGAGTTGTCTGGGTCTGAATTAATTGGAGTTTGGTCTGGGGTTAATTTCATCTAGTAGTTTGGTCTGAAATCTGAATTCATTTAGCAGTTTGGTCTGGGGTCTGAATCAATCTAGGAGTTTTGTCTGAGGTCTGATTTATTAAGGAGTTTGGTCTGGAGACTGAATTCATTTAGGAGTTGGTCTTTTGTCTGATTTTATCTAGAGTTTGCTCTGGATTCTGAATTCAGCTACGAGTTGTTCTGAAGTCTAACTTTATCTATGTGTTTAGTCTGGGGTCTGAATTAATTTAGAAGTTTGGTCTGGGGTCTGCATTCTCCTAGGCGTTTGGTCTGGGGTCTGCATTCTCCTAGGCGTTTGGTCTGGGGTCTGAATTCATCTAGGAGTTTGATCTGGGGTCTGAATTCATCTAGGAGTTTGATCTGGGGTCTGAATTCATCTAGGAGTTTGGTCTGAGGTCTGATTTATTTAAGAGTTTGGTCTGAGGTCTGATTTATTTAGGAGTTTAGTCTGGGGTCTGCATTCTCCTAGGAGTTTGCTCTGGGGTCTGAATTAATCTAGGAGTTTGGTCTGGGGTTTCATTTTATCTAGGAGTTTGGTCTGGGGTCTGCATTCCTTCTAGGAGTTTGGTCTGGGGTCTGAATTAATCTAGGAGTTTGATCTGGGGTCTGATTTATTTAGGAGTTTGGTCTGAGGTCTGATTTATTTAGGAGTTTGGTCTGGGGTCTGATTTATTTAGGAGTTTAGTCTGTGGTCTGCATTCTCCTACGAGTTTAATCTGGGGTCTGAATTTATCTAGGAGTTTGGTCTGAGGTCTGATTTATTTAGGAGCTTGGTCTGGGGTCTAAATTATTTGGCTTTGTGTGAGGCCCATCATTTTGTGGTTACTACCCTATCTAGTGGGTACCTAAATTAACACCTTCAGGTGCCAATAAACAGTATATAGAGTCAAGGTATTCAGTTGATGGATGGACTATATATGTATATACAACTACATGGTATGGGAGGAGGTGTAGCATGCTGTGCTGATCTATAGAGGTATGGACTGTATATAAGGAGAGGAATATACACCACAGGGTATGAGGAGCGGTATAGCATGCTGTGCTGTGTTGTAGTATATTTATAGTGCCGCTCTATAGTTCTTGGTCATGGCACCAAAATGTTGTAATATAATTATACTATACCGCTCTATAGAACGTGTTCACCTTTCACCACCGCCGGGTGAAAATCCAGGACAGACGACCTCGGATCTTTTCCAGATTTTAGTCCCAAAAGACGGCAATGATGAGAAAGTTCTGGATGATGTTATACGGTGATGTCACACCTCCATTCATGTCACACCTCCATTCATCCACCTCTCCTCTCCATTCATGTCACACCTCAGTTCATCCACCTCTCCTCTCCATTCACCATTAGCTAACATGGAGAGTCGTCTGATTGGAAATAATTTTGGTTCCTAATTGACCTAAAACGGGGAAGATTTATTCTGATTTCATGTCAGAGAGAGAAAAACCTGCAGATGGGGCTTTATATAGAGGGAGGGAGAAACCTGCAGATGGGGCTTTATATAGAGGGATGGAGAAACCTGCAGATGGGGCTTTATATAGAGGGAGGGAGAAACCTGCAGATGGGGCTTTATATAGAGTGGAGGGAGAAACCTGCAGATGGGGCTTTATATAGAGTGGAGGGAGAAACCTGCAGATGGGGCTTTATATAGAGGGGAGGGAGAAACCTGCAGATGGGGCTTTATATAGAGGGGAGGGAGAAACCTGCAGATGGGGCTTTATATAGAGGGAGGGAGAAACCTGCAGATGGGGCTTTATATAGAGGGAGGGAGAAACCTGCAGAGGGGGCTTTATATAGAGGGAGGGAGAAACCTGCAGATGGGGCTTTATATAGAGGTGAGGGAGAAACCTGCAGATGGGGCTTTATATAGAGGGGAGGGAAGAACCTGCAGATGGGGCTTTATATAGAGGGAGGGAGAAACCTGCAGATGGGGCTTTATATAGAGGGAGGGAGAAACCTGCAGATGGGGCTTTATATAGAGGGGAGGGAGAAACCTGCAGATGGGGCTTTATATAGAGGGAGGGAGAAACCTGCAGAGGGGGCTTTATATAGAGGGAGGGAGAAACCTGCAGATGGGCTTTATATAGAGGGAGGGAGAAACCTGCAGATGGGCTTTATATAGAGGGATGGAAGAACCTGCAGATGGGCTTTATATAGAGGGGAGGGAGAAACCTGCAGATGGGCTTATATAGAGGGAGGGAGAAACCTGCAGATGGGCTTTATATAGAGGGGAGGGAGAAACCTGCAGATGGGGCTTTATATAGAGGGAGGGAGAAACCTGCAGATGGGGCTTTATATAGAGGTGAGGGAGAAATCTGCAGATGGGGCTTTATATACTGTAGACATACTTCCCAACTTTTAGAGATTGCAAAGAGGGACATATCAGGTCACGCCTCTAACCAAACCCAAACACATGACATCACACCAAGACACACCCCTAACCACGCCCAAACACATACTTGCCAACTTTTTAGATGGCCAAAAAGGGAGACATTTTCAGGATTGCATTGTATCCATTGATGAAATATTAAGTAAGTTATTATGTAATAAACAGCGAGGAAGCAATCAAGTACTTTTTAAAGCATTATAATCAGTTTATTGACGCAAATCTATTTCCCAAATGAAAAAGAGGGACATTTATAGAGCTAAGAGGGACAGAGGAACCATGGTTAAAAATAGGGACTGTCCCTCCAAAATAGGGACAGTTGGGAGGTATGTATAGAGGGGAGGGAGACTGCTGGATTCTGCTGTATATATATTCCTACATGCTGATCTATAGCCATGTTTATAAGGAGCTGAGGAGGGTTTGGCTTTGCTCTCATACAGATGATGTCTCTGTTGCAGATACGCAGACTGTGCTGGTCCTGATGGAGCACACCCTGGCTCTGGATGATACTCTGCGAGTTAAAGCTGAGAATCTGATCCGCATTTTCCAGAGTAACTTATTCCAGGCTCTGCTGGGTAAAAACAAGCACGGCGGACCGAGTGTTGGAGATCTGTGTGTGTGGTGGATAACGTCTGGAAGGAAGGTGCACGTGGTGGTGGACCGAGTGTTGGAGATCTGTGTGTGGTGGGTGACGTCTGGAAGGTGCACGTGGTGGTGGACCGAGTGTTGGAGATCTGTGTGTGGGGGTGACGTCTGGAAGGAAGGTGCACGTGGTGGTGGACCGAGTGTTGGAGATCTGTGTGTGTGGTGGGTGACGTCTGGAAGGAAGGTGCACGTGGTGGTGGACCGAGTGTTGGAGATCTGTGTGTGTGGTGGGTGACGTCTGGAAGGAAGGTGCACGTGGTGGTGGACCGAGTGTTGGAGATCTGTGTGTGTGGTGGGTGACGTCTGGAAGGAAGGTGCACATGGTGGTGGACCGGGTGTTGGAGATCTGTGGGTGTGGTGGGTGGTGACGTCTGGCAGGGAAGGTTGCCACGTAGGTGGTGGACCGGCAGTGTTTAGAGATCTGTCTTGGTGTGTGGTGGGTACGTCTTGAAGGAGGTGCACGTGGGAGGGGGGACTGAGTGTTGGAGATTCTGAGTGTGTGGTGGGGTGAAGTTTCTGGAAGGAAGGGGGCACGTGGTGGTGTACGAGGTGTGGAGATCTGTGTGTTGTGTGTGGTGGGAGACGTCCTGGAAGGAAGGTGCACGTGGTGTGGTGGGACCGAGTGTTGGAGATCGTTGTGTGTGATGGGTGACGTCTGGAAGGAAAGCGGTGCACGTGAGTGCGTGGATCGAGTGTTGGGAGATTGTGTGTGTGGTGGGTGACGTCTGGAAGGAAGGTGGCTCGTGGTGGTGGATACCGAGTGTTGGACGATCTTGGGGTTGTGTGTGGTGCGGTGACGGTTTTACGGGAAGGAAGGTGCACGTGCTGGTGGACCGATGTGGGAGAATCTGTGTGTGGTGGGGTGGGACGTCTGGAAGGAAGGTGCACGTAGGTGGGTGGGGACCCGATGTGTGGGAGATCTGTGTGTGGGGGGTGAGGTCTGGAAGGAAGGTGCACTTGGTGGTGGAACTGAGTGTTGGAGATTTGTATGTGTGTGATGGGTTGACGTCTGGAAGGTGCACCGTGGTGGGCGGACCGAGTGTTGGGAGATCTGTGGTGTGTCGATGGGTGACGTTGGAAGGAAGGTGCACATGGTGGCTGGACGTGTGTTGGAGTTATGTGTGTCGTGGTGGGGTGACGTCTGGAGAGGAAGATGCACGTGGTGGTGGTCCGATTGTTGGAGATCTGTGTGTGTTGGTGGATAACGTTCTGGAAGGGAAGGTGCACATGGTGGCGGGATGCCGATTTGTGGAGATCTGTGTGAGAGTGGATAACGTCTGGAAGGTAGGTGCAGTGGTGTGGACCGAGTGTTGGACGATCTGTGTGTGTGGGGTGGTACGTCTGGAAGGAAGGTGCATGGTGTGGACCGAGTGTTGGAGATCTGAGTGTGTGGTGGGTGGACGTCTGGAAGGAAAGGTGCCGTGGTGGATGGACCGAGTGTTGGGATGTGATCTGTGTGTGTGGGTGGGTGACGTCTGGAAGGAAGGTGCACATGGTAGTGGACTGAGTGTTGGAGAGCTGTGTGTGTGGTGGGTGACGTCTGGAAGGAAGGGGACATGGTGGTATGGACTGAGTGTTGGAGATATGTGTGGTGGGGGGTGAGTCTGTGAAGGAAGGTGACAACGTGGTGGGTGGAACCCGAGTTGGTGTGTTTGTGATCTGTGTGTGTGATAGGTGACGTCTGGAAAGGTGCACGGTTGGGGCGCGACCGAGTGGTGGAGGATCTGTGTGTTGGGTGGGGCGTGACTCTGGAAGGGAAGGTTGCACGTGGGAGGTGGATCGATGTGTTGGAGATCTGTGTGTGTGTGGGTTGACGTTCTGGTAGGAAGGTGCACGTGGTGGTGGAACGAGTGTTGGAGATCTGTGTGTGTGTGGATAACGTCCTGGTAGGAAGGTGCACATGGTGTGGACCTGAGTGTTGGAGATCTGTGTTGTGGTGGTGGGTGGAAGTATGGTAGGGAAGGTGCTCGTGGTCGGTGGGACTCCGAGTGTTGGAGATCTGTGTGTGTGGTGGGTGACGTCTGGAAGGAAGGTGCACCTGGTGGTGGACCGTGTGTTGGAGAGTCTGATGTGTGGTGTGGGACGTGCTTGGAAGGAAGGTGGCACTATGGTGGTGGCATGTAGTCGCGTGTGTGGAGATTCTTTGTGTGGGGTTGGTGATGGTGATGTCTGGAAGGAAGGTGCACGTCGGGGTGGTGGACAGAGGTGTTGGAGATTGTGTGTGAGATGGGTGAGTCTGGATGGTTGCACGTGGCGGTGGCGGCACACCGAGCGTTGGAGATCTGTGGGTGTGTTGTGGTGGGTGATGTCTGGGAAGGAAGGTGGCTCGTAGGTGGTGGAGAGTGTTTGGTAGATCTTGTGGTGTGTGGTGAGGTGACGTCTGGTAGGAAGTGCACGTCGGTTGTGAGGATCCCGAGTGTTGAGATCTGTGTGTGTTTTTGGTGTGGGGGTGAGCGGTGGAAGGAGGGTGCACGGGTGGTGGTTGGAACCGGAGTGGTGGAGAGGTGTGTGGTGAGGTGTGGTCTTGGAAGGAGAAAGGTGTCACATGGTGGTTTTTGGATCCGTGAGTGCTGGAGCATCTGTGGTTTGTGTTGGTAGGTGACGTTCTGGGAAAGGAAGGTGCAAGTGGTGGTGTGGACCGAGTGTCGTTGGAGATCGGCGTCCGTCCCCCGTCGTGTGTGGGTGAGGGCCACGTCTGGAAGGAAGGGTGCACGTGGTGGCTGGACGAGTGTGGGAGATCTGTGTGTGGGGGTGAGGTACTGGAAGGAGGTGCACGTGGTGTGGACCGAGTGTTGGTGATCTGTGTGTTGGTGGATAACCGTCTGGAAGGAAGGTGCACATGGGTGGTGGAACCCGAGTGTTGGAGATCGTGCTGTTGTGGTGGATAACGTCTGGAAGGAAGGTGACGTGGTGGTGGACCAGAGTGTTGCAGATCTGTGTGTGTGATGGGTGACGTCTTGGAAGGTGCACATCTCGAGTGGTGGACTGAGTTTGGGTTCTGTGTGTGTGGTGGGTGAAGTCTGGAAGGAGGTGACGTTGGTGGTGGACCGATGTGTTGGAGATCTGTGTTGTGTGGTGGGTGACGTCTGGAAGCGAAGGTGCAAGTGGTGGTGGACGAGCGTTGGAGATCGTGTGTGTGGCTGCGTGACGTCTGGAAGGAAGTGGCACGGGCGGTGGTGGGACCGAGTGTTGGAGTTCTGTGTGTGTGGTGGTGAAGTTCTGAAGGAGGTGCCGTTGGGTGGTGGACCGAGTGTTGGAGATCTGTGTGTGCTGGTGGCGTGAAAGTCTGGAAGGAAGGTGCACATGGTGGTGGGACGAGTGTTGGAGATATTGTTGTGTGTGTGGGGGTGAAGTCTGGAAAGGAAGGTGCACAGGTGTGGATCCGACAGTGTGGAGATCTGTGGTGTGTGGGGGGGTTGTCTGGAAGGAAGGTGCACTTGGTGGTGGAGCCGAGTGTTGGCGAGTCTCTTGTGTGGGGGGGTGACGTCTGGAAGGTGCACGTTGTGGCGGACCGAGTGTTGGAGATCTGTGTGTGGTGGGTAACGTCTGGAAGGAAGGTGCACATGGTGGTGGACCGAGTGTGGGAGATCTGTGTGTGGGGGGTGAAGTCTGGAAGGAAGGTTGCGTGTTGGCGGAACCGAGATGTCGAGGAGATCTGTGTGTGCTGGTGGTGGGTGACGTCTGGAAGGAAGGTGCAACGCGGGTGGTGGGACCGAGTGTTTGGAGTTTGTGTGTGTGGTGTGGGTGACGTCTGAGGAAGGAAGGTGCACATGGTGGTTGGAACCTGATGTGTTGGAGATCTGTGTGTGTGTGGGGTGATGTTGGAAGGAAGGTGCCACGTCGTGTGTGGTGGACGAGTGTTGGGAGATCTGTGTTGTGGGGGGTGAGTCTGGAAGTGCACGTGTTGGGGACCGAGTGTTGGAGATCTGTGGGTGGTTGGGTGACGCTGGAAGGAAGGTTGCACCATGGTGGTGGAAGCGAGTGTGGGAGATCTGTGTGTGTGGTGGGTGGTCGTTGGAAGGATAGGTGCACGTGGAGTGGATCTGAGTGTTGGAGATCTGTGTGTGTGGTGGGTGACGTCTGGAAGGTGCACGTGGTGGCGGAGCGAGTGTTAGTAGTGTTGTGATGATCTTGTTTGTGGTTGGGTGAACGGTCTGGAAAGGAAGGTGCACGTGGTGGTGGACCCGAGTGTTGGAGATCTGTGTGTGCGGTGGGTGACTATGGGACGGAAGGGTGACGTCGTTGGTGGACGGAGTGTTGGAGATCTGTGTATGTGTGTGTTGGGTGACGCTTTGGCAGGTGCACGTGGTGGTGGGACCGACTTGTGTGGGAGATCTGTGTGTGGGGGGTGATGTATGGAGGGGAAAAGTGACGTGGGTGGTGGGCCGAAGTGTGGGAGATCTGTCCGTGTGTGGTGGGTGACGTCTGGAAGGAGGTGACTCGTGGTGGTGGACGAGTGTGGGAGATCTGTGTGTGCGTGGGTTGACGTCTGGAGAACGAAGTTGCACATGGGGTGGACGACAGTCGTGGGACGATCGGTGTGGGGGGGTGACTGTCATGTGAAGGAAAGGTGCACGTGGTGGGGGGCTGGTCCGAGTGTTGGAGATCTGTGTGTGTGTTGGGGTGACATCTGGAAGGAAGGTGCCACGTGGTGGTAGGGACCGAGTGTTGGAGATATGTGTGTGTGATTGGGGTGGACGTCTGGAAGGAAGGTGCACGTGGTGGTGGAACAGTGGTTAGTGTTGGGAGATCTGTGTGTGTGATGTCTTAGGTGATGTCTGGAAGGAAGGTGCACGTGGTGGTGGACCGAGAGTTGGAGATCTGTGTGTGTGATGGGTGAGTTCTGGAAGGAAGGTGCACGTGGTGTTGGATCGAGGCACGGCAGTGTTGGAGATATGTTGTGTGTGGATGGGTGACGTCTGGAAAGGAAGGTGCACGTGGTGGTTGTGGGATCGGAGTGTTGGAGATCTGTGTGTTTGTGATGGGTGACGTTATGGAAGGAAGGTGCACTTGGTGGTGGACCGAATGTGGGAGATCTGTGTGTGGTGGATAACGTCTGGAAGGAAGGTGCACGTGGTGGTGGACCGAGTGTGGGAGATCTGTGTGTGTGGAGCGGTGAGTCTGGGAAGGAAGGGTGCACCATGGTGGTGGGACCAGGCTGGCGTAGTGTGGGAGATCTGTGTGTGTGGGTGAGGTGACGTCTGGAAGAAGGTGCACATGGTGGTGGACGCCGAGTGTTGGAGATCTGTGTGCGCTGTGTGGGTGACGTCTGGAAGGTCAAGGTGCACGTGCTGGATGGACACGTGGAGTGTTGGCGATCGTGTGTGTGGTGGGTGACGTTCTGGAGGAAGTGCACGTGATGTTCGTGGACGAGTGATGGAGATTATGTGTGTGTGATGGGTGACGTTGGCAAGGTGCACGTCGGTGGACGGACGAGTGCTGGAGATCTGTGTGTGTGATGGGTGACGTCTGGAGAGGAAGTGTGCACGTGGGTGGGGTCTGAGTGATGGTGATCTGTTTGTGTGATGGGTTGACGTCTGGAAGGAAGGTGCACGGGGGTGGTGGACCGGGAGTGTTGGAATATCTGTGTTTGTGGTGGGTGACGTCTGGAAAGGAAGGTGCACGTGGTGGTGGACCGAGTGTTGGAGATCTGTGTTTGTTGTGGTGGGTGACGTTATGGAAGGTAAGTGCATGTGGTGGTTGGACCGGAGTGTTGGTAGATTGTGTGTGTGGTGGGTGACGTCTGGAAGGTGCACTTGGTGGTGGACCGAATGTGGGAGATTGTCGTGTTGATGGGTGACGTTATGGAAGGAAGGTGCTCGTGGTGGCGGACCGTGTGTTGGAGATCTGTGTGTGTGGTGGGTGACGTCTGGAAGGTGCACTTGGTGGTGGAGCCGCAGTGTTGGAGATCTGGTGTGTGTGGTGGGGTGACGTCTTGAAGGAAGGTGCATGTGGTGGTGCCCCCCCCCCCCATAACACCGGAGTGTTGGACGATCTCGTGTGTCTGTGTGGGGTACGTCTGGAAGGGAAGGTTCACGTGACTGGTGACCCGTGTGTTGGAGTTCTGTGTGATGTGTGGGTGACGTTGGATGGAGGTGCCGTTGCTGGGTGGACCAGAGTGTTGGAGATCCTGTGTGTGTGATGGGTGACGTCTGGAAGGTGCACGTGGTGGCGGATCCGAGTGTGAGAGATCTGGGGGGTTGTGTGTGATGGGGTGACGTCTGGAAGGAAGCGTGCACGTGGTGGTGGACTGAGTAGTTGGAGTTCTGTGTGTGGATGGGTGACGTCTCGGAAGGAAGGTATGCTCGGCTCGCTAGGGGCTCGGGTGGGTGGACCCGAGTGTTGGTGATCTGTGTGTGTGGATGGGTGCGTTGGAAGGAAGGTGCACAGTGGTGGGTGGACGAGTGTGGAGATTGTGTGTGCTGGTGGGTGACGTTATGGAAGGGAAGGTGCATGTGGTGGTGGACGAGTGTTTGGAGTCTGTGGTGTGTGTGGTGGGTGACGTATGGAAGGTTGCACTTGGTGGTGGGCTGGAACCCGAATGTGGAGATCGGTGTGTGTGATGGGTACGTTGGAAGGGAAGGTGCACGTGGTGGTGGATCCGAGATAGTGTTGGAGATCTAGTGCGTGTGTGGTGGGTGACGTCTGGAAGGTGCACTTGGTGGTGGACCGAGTGTGGGAGATCTGTGTGTGTGATGGGTGCCTTCTGGAAAAGGCAAGGTGCTCGTGTGGTTGGGAGACGGTGTTGGAGATCTGGTGTGTGTGCGTGGGTGACGTCTGGGAGGTGGCACGTTGCAGGTGGAACCGAGTTGTTGGGATCTTTGTGTGTTGGGGGGGTGACGTCTGGAAGGAAGGTGCACGTGGTGGCGGATCCCATACGAGTTGGTGGAGCGATCTGTTGTATGTGGTGGGTGACGTCTGGAAGGAAGGTGCACGTGCTGGTGGACCGAGTGTTGGAGATCTGGTTGTGGGTGGTGGATGACGTCTGGAAGGAAGGTGCACGTGCTGGTGGGACCCGTAGTTGGGAGATCTGTGTGTTTGGTGGGGTGAGTCTGGAAGGAAGGAGATGCATTGTAGGTGGTGGACGAGTGTGGGAGATCTGTGTGTGCCGGTGGGTGACGGTCTGGAAGGAAGGTGCACATGGTGGTGTATCGAGTGTTGGAGATCTGTGTTGTGTGAGTGGGAGGGGTGACGATCTGGAGGATGGTGCACGTGGTGGTGGACTGCGTGTTGGAGATGTTTGTGTGTGGGGTGGGTGACGTCTGGATGGAAGGTGCACGGGGTGGTGGACCCGAGTGTGGGATATACTGTGTGTGTTGTGGGTGGACGTCTGGAAGGAAGGTGCACCGTGGTGGCGGGACCGATGGGGCTGGTAGTGTTTGGAGATCTGTGTGTGTGGTGGATAACGTTGGAAGGAAGGAAGGTGAACGTGGTGGTGGGGAAGTCCCGAGTGTGGGATATCTGTGTGTGTAGTTGTGGGATGACGTCTGGAAGGGGGCCCCCCGTGGTGGTGGTGTGGACCGAGTGTTGGAAGATCTGTGTGTGTGGGGGGTGGACGTTCATGGAAGGAAGGTGCACATGGTGGTTGGACCCGAAGTGTTGGAGTTCTGTGTGTGTGGTTGGTTGGACGTCTAGGACAGGAAAGTGCACAGGTGGTGGACCGAGTGTTGGAGATCTGTGTGTGAGGTGGGTGACGGTTTCTGGTAGATGGTGCACGTGGTGGTTTGTATCGAGGTGTGGGGACTGTGTGTGGGAGGGTGATGTCTGGAAGGAAGGTGCACGATTAGGTGGTGGACCGAGTGGAGTGTTTGAGATCTGTGTGTGTGTGTGGCGTGGTGACGTCTGGAAGGAACGGTGCCGTGGTGGTGGATCGAGTGTGGAGATCTGTGTGTTGTGGTTGGGTGACCGTCTGGAAGAAGGAAGTGCACAGTGGTGGTGGGACCTGAAGTGTCTGGAGATCGCGGTGATGTGTGGGGGGTGGTCGTCTGGAAGGAATGGTGCACGTGGTGGTGGACAGAGTGTTGGGATCTGTGTGTGTGGTGAAGGTGACGTCTGGAAGGAAGGTGACACATGGTGTTGGACGAATGTTGGAGATCTGTGTGTTCCTTGTGCGTGGGATGACGTCTGGAAGACGGTGAACGTCAGGTGGTGGAACCGAGTGTTGGAGATCTTGTTGTGTGGTGGGGGGTGACAGTCTGGAAGGAAGGTGACACGGCTGGGGTGGTGTATCGTTGTGTTTGGAGATCTGTGTGTATGATGGTGGGTGTCGTTTCTGGAAGAAGGTGCTCGTGGATGGTGCGACAGAGTGTTGGAGATCTGTGTGTGTGGTGGATGAGACGTCTGGAAGGAAGGTGAAACGTGGTGGTGGACCGAGCTGTTGGAGATCTGTGTTGTGTGCGTGGTGACGTCTGGATGGAACGGTGCACATGGTGGTTGGAGTGGACTGAGTGTGGGCGATCTGTGTGTAGTGGTGGGTGGATCGTGTCCTGGAAGGAAGGTGCACGTGGTGGTGGACTGAGTGTGGGAGATCTGTGTGTGTTTTGGGTGACGTCTAGAAGGAAGGTGCACGTGGTTGTTTGAGTGTTGTGTTGAGTCGGGAATATTGGGGGTCACATATTTGTTAACAGTGCACCTATTTCTTCCTTGTCCAGATATTCAGGAATATTACGAGGTGATGCTTACCCACAACCCACCGGTGTCGTTGATCAGACCTCAATGTTGGTAGTGGTGGTAGACCTTGTCTTTTACTAATGCGGAGGTCGGGCTGCATCCATGTAGTGAGGAGGGGGGGAGAAGAATTAATTCCTCGGCTGAGGGCAGCAGAGCGTTTCCACTTACAGGTTGGGCTGTAGGAGGTTTGGTTTCCACAGATTTCTTACAGTGGTTCAATGGCAGGAATGAACGTTAACACTCAAAGGTCATCAATGTAACATCAGAGCTGACATCAGTGGGGTCTAGAGAAGGAGGCCCGGTATCATGACTGGCGTCCAATGTGTCCTGGAAATAGAGTCATACAAAGGATCTCAGAGAAGTTGAAGGATCTTCTCCTGAGGACCATGGACTATTTACCTTCTCAGGGACCCTCCAAGAGATTATTAAACAGTTCGAGTTTTTTCCCCTTGATAGATCCTTGGCTTCTGCTCCATGAAGGAGACTTTGATTTGTGCTGGTAATTGGCTATAATATGAGTATTAGAAGTCGTAAGGTATTATTCAGGATGTGCCCAGGGATGCAACGGTGTCTACTGCCCATTGAAGAGCCCATCTGCAGTGTGCAGTGTCTCTGTCTATGTGGGTATAGAGGAGAGTCCTATCCACTGTCTACCTCCCACTTGATGAACCGGTCCAATCGGTACATCTCACCACATCTTTGTAGTGGAAAGCAGGAGAGTTCTACTACATGTCTCCCCACCACCTATAGATGAGTCTGTCCCTGGTGCTGTGTCATATAGGAGAGTTCTAACCACTGTCTCCCACCTATAGATGAGCCTGTCCTTGGTGTCACCATCTCTGTATTCATAAGTGGAAATCAATGTCCTCCATAATACATGTGACACTTCAGACACGATGAGCCGACCTCCTGCTCTTTACTGATCCTTTCCTTTCTTTTAAAAAGCTCTTCAGATTCTAATAAGAAATGTATGAATTTGAGACAGTGATTGCATTTTTAGTGCTGTAGACATGGTGCACATGCAAGACTGGAGTTAAATACAGACTTCAAGTGGCTCCACCACGGTTCCCAACTGTCCCCTCCTCTGCCACCTGTAGACTATGCGCACCATGTAGAACATGCCAAGCCTGATCTACAGGATATGCGTGGTCTAAAGAATGTGCATGGTCTACAGGATGTGCATGGTGTACAGGCTAGTGTGGTCTACAGGATGTGCATGGCCCGCAGGCTGGTCATGGTTTACAGGCTAGGTATGGTTTACAGGCTGAATATGGTTGATAGCTTGGTCATGGTCTTCAGGCTGGGCATGACCTATAGTTTAGGCATGGTCTACAGGTTGAGTATAGCCTACAAACTGGGCATGGCCTATAGGCTGGTCAGGGTGTACTGCCTGGGCATTTTCTATAGGCTGGACATGATCTATAGGCTCTATAGATCTTTATGGTGTGCAGTCTAGAGGTTGGGTTTGGTCTACTGGCTGGGCATGGTCTACTGGCTGGGCATGGTCTACAGGCTGGTTATGGTCTCTAGGCTAGGTATGGTCTACAGGATATTTATGGTTTACAGGATATTTATGGTTTAAAGGCTGTGTGTAGCCTACAGGTTGGGCATAGACTATAGGCTGAGTATGGTCTACTGGCTGGGGATGGTCTACAAGTTGGGCATGGTCTACAGGATAATTATGGTATACAGGTTGGGTATGGTCTACAGGCTGGGCATGGTTTTCAGGCTTGTTATGGCATGTAGGCTGGGCAAGCTCTGCAGGCTGGGTATGATCTTCAGACTTGTTATAGTCTATAGGCTGGACATGGTCTTCAGGCTTGTTATGTTCTATAGGCTGGTCGTGGCCTACAGGCTGGACAGGTTGTACTGACTGGGCATGGTCTATAGGCTGGGCAAACTCTACAGGCTGGGCATGGTCTTCAGGCTTGTTATAATCTACAGGCTGGGCATGGTCTTCAGGCTTGTTATTAATTAAGGCTGGGGGATGGTTTTTCGGCTTGTGTATTCTACAGGCTGGGCATTGTCTACTGGCTTGTTATTCTCTACAGGCTGGGCATGGTCTTCAGGCTTGTGATAATCTACAGGCTGGGCATGGTCTTCAGGCTTGTTATAATCTACAGGCTGGGCATGGTCTTCAGGCTTGTTGTTTTTTTTGTTTTTTTTATAATTATTTTTTACTGAAGAAAAGCTTTTCTTCGTAAATGAAAGTTCAAACATTGAGTCAAAAGATCAGTAACATAGTAAAAAAAATTATGCCGTACATCTTTTCTCCAATTTTAAATTTTTAATGTTCAATTAAACCAAAAACATTAAATGTGTTTTTCCCCACCCCCAGAGAGCCCCTTTCCCAAAACCCCCACTTTAAAGTTTCATCCCCAATTTTTGCCCCCCCCATGCCCCTGATCTTTTTTCAGGGGATGGTCCCATGGGGGAAAATGGGCCCCAAATTCTTTAAGCCCTATGGCCAGAGACTTGACAAAAAAGTTTCATTTCGGAAAAATTTTTGTACGTGTTTCTCCCTTATCTACCTGTCATCGATGTCTAAGTGTAGCAATATTTCCCCCTTTACGGAACACTTTCCTGTAACCAATGGTAAAATACATTTTTTGCTACTAGAAGATTGTGTGGACCCCTTTGTGTCCCCCGCCCCTTTCCCCCTTCCCTCCCCAGCAATGCGGGAAATTTAGGGAAAAGGGACTAATTGGAATTCACCTTACCCCCATATTTCTTTTAATTTTGCAGGTGTCCCCCAATACGCTTTTAGTTTTGGGCAGTGCCAATTCCCTGTAGAAGACTCTTTCGAAATTTCATTTTGGGGCCACTCCGTAAAAAAGGGGGGGGGGCTTTTGTAGGGAAGGTCAAAGAAAAGTGTTGTGGTGGGGGAAAACCATTCCCCCCTTTCTTTTTATTTGGTGTTTTTAACTTTTGAGGATTTTCTAATTTTTTGACTCCCCTTGGGGTCCCTTTTTTCCAACCCCCTTAAAACCCTTGCTGTCTATTGAGCAAAGCCCCTTTCAATTTTTTTCCCTGTAATGCGGATAATTTTTCCAGTTGATTGGGGCCCAAAAGGGGCATCAAACCCCCCCGGTTTTTTGGCGGCCCCGGTTTCCCTGACCTTTTTTAAAAAGGTTATGATCTGAATATTAAAAACCCCTTTTTTTAACTCGTCTATTTTTCCCCTTAAGTTCCTGCCCGACATGAACTATTTCCGTTTATGTAAGATCCCCATTCCAAATGCTTTACCCTTCACCCCCCAAAGAATTTTTTTTCCCCTCCTGCGGAAATCCCCGCTTTCCCCCAAAAAGGTGGATTGGTGGGTGATGGGAAATAAACGCTTCCTACATGTTTTCCATGGGGCACTTGTTTTTTAAATCAGCTTCGTTTGCAGGGGCAGGAAAGATTGATTGTGTATGCAGTAGGGTGGATAAATTTCTGGATTCCCCCCAATTCCCTTTCCCCAGCCTAGATTGGAAAAATAAACTCCCGTGGATCCAATCCCGACGGGAAAAGCGCGCAAAGTTGTACAATCAAATATCGGGGGGGTTAAGGCCCCCCCCCCCTTGTCAAAATGTTTCCTATAAGCGCCCCGGGGTCTTTTTTGGCCCCCAAAGGATCCTTAAACGCTGATCTAAATTTTTTTTCCCTTAGCTTAAGTAACATGGGTGTTTGTATAGGTAAAAAACGGGCAAAGTAATCATTTAAAATAAGTGAGCCCTCCTTAGTGATAAGGGGAGGGGCCCCTTTTTGGTTTCCCCTAAAATTTTTTAAAATCAGTGGCGTAAAAATTTAGTTGATTCAGGGGAAAAGGTTTCCCTCCTACTTAATCCCTAGGAGGTTTCAAATGGTTTTTAAACCCTGCATCTTTCCAAGATGGCTTCCCCCCCCCCTCCATGACCCAAAAAAAAGAGCAATTGACTTTTTTATGAATTAATTTTATACCATTAGTCCCCCATGTTTTCCGGAAGGGCCCAGCACCCCCCCAGCTGATCTTGTGGGTTCAGAAAGGTAAATGTTAGCAAAGAGCAATTTAATCCTTTTTCCCGAGGGTGATCCCTTAAATAAACCCCGAAGACAAGTATCTAATGATGGGTTCTGGGGATGTTGAAGGGGGGAGGGGGGATAGGGGACACCCCTCCCCTGCCCCCTTCTGAAGAGTTATAGATTAGAAAGGAACCCGGGGGTTTTACCCTCCCCCTTAGGATTGTTATAAATGGTTCCCAAAAATTTAAATGTCCCCTGTATGTTCTTTTAGCCATGACCGGTAAGCCATGCCTTTTTACATTATCGAAACCCCTTTGGGCATCAATGCCCCAAAGGGGGACTCCCCCCTTTCCACCCTGGGGCCCCGAGATACCCTGTATGCTAATACTTGTAAATTCGAAACCCCCCGATCAAAATTAACAAAGCCGTTTGATTACCCCTAAAGTTTAGGCAAATAAATGCCACCCTTTTTGCCATAATTTAGCAAAATTTTAAATTCTCGTTAATGCGATATGGGGATAGGCCCTGGACTTTTGGGTCCCCCCCCCTTTATGCAAGCCTTGATATATGCTGTATTTGCGATGGCAACAGTTTTGTTGCTAAAAATTCTTTCACAGATCGTTAAGATCCTCCCCAAAAATTTTGGTACAATTTATAAAAACCCTTTTATCCCTTTGGCCCTGGGCCTTGTTTTTGGGGACCTTTTAAAATCGTAGACAGCATTGTTTTTCAAAATTTTGGGGAATTTGGTCTCCAAATTTTCCCCCGCAATCCCGGTAATTTACCCCCTTAAAAATTGTGTTAAAAATTTCCCTGCCTGATCCTCCCCATATAATGATCTAGTAGTTTTAAAGTTTTTTTATCATTTTTGGGTCGGTATCTTGGCCCTTGTGTTCCTTAAAGCCTTTAATGATGGTCGCCTTTTCCTTCCCTTTGGCCCTATTGGCTAACCATTTCTGGTTTTTTTGCCAAATTTAAAAAAAGAGGGGCTTTTGCTGTAACTGTAATATTTTTTCAATTTTTTTTATTTCCAAACCCCAAAATTTAATTTTTGCTTGTATCCAAAAATACCCTTGTCCCCGTCTAAAGTTTGCCCCAAAAATTTTGTTTTTTTCCCCGAGTAGGGGGCCTCGAACTATTCTGGTCTTTTCTTAAATTGGCATAGTGGGGTTCCCCCCCCCAAAAGGTTTCAACATCCAAAAAAAAGGGGTTTTTCCCCTTGGGTGCGTTAAAGTCCTTTCCTCTTTCCACCAGCCCTTTCGAAATCATGGTTACCTTTTTTGGGGGAAAAAAAATTCTAAAAAAATTTTATGTGGTTCCTTTTGGGTATGACTCCGAATGCATGTGTAGGAGCTTTTTGTATTACTATTTAAGATTTTTGCTCCAACATTTTCATTAAAATTTTATTTGAAAGGTAGTCAATCCTTGACCACGCTTGGGGGTGCGGTAGAAAGGGGAAATCCTCCCCCTGGGTTACCATTTCCCGATGTTTGCAACCCCATGTTGAGACCTCTTTTTAGTGCCCCCATTTCCCCCGTGAAAACGCTAACCCGACCCCCCGTTTGTGTCTCCTCGTTCCCCACACGTTTATTACCCATTAAAATACCGCCACTATTTTGGGGTTTCCTGTCCTGAAAGTTTGGCCAGAGTTCCCAAGGTTGGAAAAATTCCCCCATCTGTTTGTTTGGGATAAAATTTAAAGGCTTATCTACCTGATGGGGTGTCTAAGATGGCTTGAGAATCTTTCGAGGATATTTCCCCACGCTTCCAAAAGGGGCACTGGACCCCTTTTTATGAGGATCATTACCCGTTTTTTATTGGGGCAGTAAAACTCATTTTTCCCCCCCCCCACTTTTTTTGATTCTGCAATGTTTTCGCCCTCAGGTGTCTCCCGTAGGAGAAATAACACCTTTAGTTTTTTAAATAATAACCCTTCTCCTTTTGTTTGGGAGTTTTAAACCCCAATATTCCCCAAAAGATTATTTTATTTCCCCCGTTAAATTTACTTGGCAAAGTTTGGGTGACAGCTGCTTTGGCTTAGGTACTTTTTCCTGGTATTTCCCTGGGAGATCCCGAAACCTTTGTCCAAAGGGAAGAAAAACCCCTACTGGTGATGGTAAATAATTTAGAAAATAACTGTCCCTTTTTCCCAACCCCCCCAAGAAAAATGTAGACAAAAACACAACTTTAACATTTAGAAGGGAATTCCTTTTTCCCAAAGGTATGGCTCGTTCTTACCTCCCCTATCCCCCCCCAACCCCCCTTTCCACGGGTGGAAATAAAAATTTTAAACCCCCATCCCCCCTCCCCTCTTTGAACTTTTGCAAGCATTTAAAATTTTTTTAAAAGGACAAATAAGTCCTCCTGAACCCGCAACTGGAGAACAGGGGCTCCCTTTATGTTGGGGGAGGGCCCGGGAAAACTTCTTGAGGGTGTCCTGGTTATGATTTTCCTTCTGAGACCCCGACGTCGGCCCGAAATTAGTGTTAAGGGGGAAAAAGCCCTCTGGGGATCCGGCCTGGCCGGCCCCCCGTTGATGCTGTCCCCAAAAGAGTTTTTGTTTTTAGAAACTTACGAGCCTCTTCTGGTGGTAGAAAGTAGAAGAGTTCCCCTTATGAAATAGGGGTTTTTTGAATGGTGGGAAGAGCAAAACAAAAATACTTTTTTATAAGAGTTTGTACAAAAACTGAAAAGCCTTCCCTTTTAGGACCCCTTTAGCCCAATAGTCCCGAAAATTGGTCCTGGTCCCCCAAGTATCACGGGGTAGTAATCTTCTGAAAGGGTATGATGGTGTTTGTCAGTGAAATTGGGGAAATTTGCTATCCTGCCTGGGCCTTTTTTTCCCGGTGACCCGGGAAAAAGATCCCGGGGTTTCCCCCCACTTCCCTATGGGTTTTCCCGGGGGGCCCTTTTATTACATAGGGTTGAATTTGAGATAGGGAGAGGTTTTGAAAAGGGGAGAGGGGCTTTTTGGGGAAACCCATTCTGCAGCCCCCAAAAATACGAAGGTTGTTGTTTGATCGTTCCCGATTTCCCCCTTATTCCTAACATTTATTTTTATGTATTAGGTCTTTTATTTTGGAGAAAAAGAGTTCCCCTTTCGTTTTTAGGTTTTGACCCCTTTTTTCTACTACTTCCATTTTTTTTCCCCGTGTTTTTAGATCCCTTGTAATTGGGCTAAAGATGTGGAAAAAGTCTGAGCCACTGTGCTGGCCCAAAGTGAGCTGAATATTTGGGGTTTTTTGCGACCTCATTGCAGTTTTTATAATCAATTAATGTCCTCACGTGTTAGTCCCCAAATTTGTAATGTATCGAGAGCAAAAAGCAGCTTGGAGCTGGGGGGGGGGTTGTCCTGAGGAGTGGTGTGGTGTCCCCTTTTTGGTGTCCCCCCTATGTTCTGACCCCCTTTTTTTTTGATTTTTAGATTTCCCCCTCTTGGGAAATATTTTTCCATGGAGCGCCTCTAAAAGTTGGGTCGGTCGTTGATCTTTGTTATATATGATGTTTGCCTTTTTTTCCTCCTTCCAAGCCCCGTTATAGCCTTTTACTTTTAAATCAGGGGTGATTCCCAAAACCCAGCAGGTGGTGCTATTGGCTAAGAATGGTTATCAACAGCATGGATTGAGGGAGCAGCCCCGCAGGTTCCAGCTATGCTGCTTTTGTCTCTCCGTTCACCTCTTCAGCACCGTGCACGTGCCCTCTCCTGGGACTGGTTAACCCCCCCACTGGCCTCAGAGTCTCTCGGGGGATACAGTATGGCTCACGGGAACTTTCTCAAAAAATGATGGTCAAACCACCTATGGGCACCTGTGAACGTTGCCCCCCCCTCACCCTATAGACCTAAGTGTTTGTCTTGGGGGGCTTTTTCTGCAAGACCCTGCTGTATTGTCGGATTCACTTCCACGGGGGCCGGGCCTCGTGTTTCCTCTGTATACGAAGTGATGGCGTCCTAAAAGGGCCACGTGCCCCTGCAGGGCACGAAATTTCCCTCCCCAAGCACGGGCCTGCCCTTTTGTTTGTCCCCAAACCCTCCCCCGGCTCCCCACCTTATACTCGGCCCTCCCCTTATTCCCCCTGCCTCCCGGCTCCTCCTTGATTGCTCCTCCTTCCCGCCCCGCCTTGATTCTCCTGCTCTCCCCGGCTCCTGCCTGATTGCCCTCTCTCCCCTCCGCCTGATGCTCCTGCTCTCCTCGGCTCCTGCCTTGATTGCTCCTGCTCTCCTCCGCTCCTGCCTTGATTGCTCCTGCTCTCCTCGGCTCCTGCCTTGATTGCTCCTGCTCTCCTCGGCTCCTGCCTTGATTGCTCCTGCTCTCCTCGGCTCCTGCCTTGATTGCTCCTGCTCTCCTCGGCTCCTGCCTTGATTGCTCCTGCTCTCCTCGGCCTCCTTGTTTGCCCCCCTCTCCTCGGCTCCTCCCTTGATTGCCCCTGCCTCCTGGGTCCTGCCTTAAATTGCTCCGCTCTCCTCGGCTCCTCCTTGATTGTCCTGCCTCCTCGCTCCTCCCCTTGATTGCTCCGCCTCCTGGGCTCCTGCCTTGATTGCTCCGCTTCCTGGGCTCCAGATAACAGTCCCGCCCCCGTCCTCCTCCTCTTTCGTCTCGCGACCGCAGGGCTGCACCCTGGCTGCGTGTCTTTGCTGCCGAGAATCTTGCTCCCTCCCCCGCCGCAGTCGCGCCTCCACTCCAGCCTGTATCTCAAGAATGCGATCCCTCTTCCCTCTCACGCCCCCATCGCCAGGTGATTAACCGGGTATTTGAGCGAGGGGAGCGGACTCCCACCACTGCCACATCCCTTGGGCGCCGAAACCGGGAAGTCTTCAGGCTTTTAAAACCACAGGGTGGCATGGTCTTCAGGGTTTTAAATCCCCGGCTGGGGCATGGGCTTTAGCTTTTTATAAACTACAGGCTGTGCATGGGTTTTCAGCGTTATAATCTACAGGTGGGCATGGGCTTCAGGGTTGTTTTTAACTACAGGCTGGGCATGGCTTCAGGCTTTTTTAATCCCCCGGCGGCAGGGCCCCTTTACTTGTTATAATCCCCCAGTGGGATGGTCTTTAGGCTTGTAAAAATCCACAGGCTGGGGATGGGGCTTTAGGGTTTTATAATCACAGGTGTGCAGGTCTTCAGGCTTGTTATAATCTACAGGCTGGGCATGGTCTTCAGGCTTGTTATAATCCACAGGCTGGGCATGGTCTTCAGGCTTGTTATAATCCACAGGCTGGGCATGGTCTTCAGGCTTGTTATAATCCACAGGCTGGGCATGGTCTTCAGGCTTGTTATAATCCACAGGCTGGGCATGGTCTTCAGGCTTGTTATAATCTACAGGCTGGGCATGGTCTTCAGGCTTGTTATAATCCACAGGCTGGGCATGGTCTTCAGGCTTGTTATAATCCCACTGGGGAGGGGCCTTCAGGCTTTTTATAATCTACAGGGTGGGGATTCTTCAGGCGTTAAATCCCAGGCGGGGATGGCTTCAGCTTTTTATAACCACAGCTGGGCATGGCTTTAGGGTTGTTTAATCTACAGGGGGGCATGGTCTCCAGGGCTTTTTAAATCCACAGGGTGGGCAGGTCCCTTTAGGGTTGTTATAATCCACAGGCTGGGCATGGTCTTGAGGCTTGTTATAATCCACAGGCTGGGCATGGTCTTGAGGCTTGTTATAATCCACAGGCTGGGCAGGGCCCTTTAGGGTTTTATAATCACGGCTGGCAGGCTTCAGGGTTTTTAAATCCACAGGGTGGGCATGGCTCAGGGTTGTTATAACCCGGCTGGGGGATGTATTCAGGCTTTTATAATTCCCCGCTGGGCATGGTCTTCAGGCTTGTTATAATCCACAGGCTGGGCATGGTCTTCAGGCTTGTTATGGTCTATAGGCTGGGCATGGTCTTCAGGCTTGTTTTGGGCTAAGGGGTGGCAGGGCTTCAGGCTTTTTTTGGTCTAAGGCTGGGGATGGGCTTCAGCTTGTTATAACTACAGGCGGGCATGGCTTTAGGGTGTTATAATCTACAGGGGGGGCATGGTCTTTATTGTTATGGGCAAGCTGGGCATGTCTTCAGCTTTTAAAATCCACAGCTGGGGATGGTCTTCAGGGTTTTAAATCCACAGGCGGGGGGTCTTCAGGCTTGTTATGGTCTATAGACTGGTCGTGGCCTACAGGTTGGGTCTGCTGGTCTTAATACTTTTAATACTTAATACTTTTAAAGGCTTCTTCACCGTAGTCTTCTGCTCTGGCTCTGCTTGCTGATGGGCGGTTCTGCTCTGTCTTTCGTCATCAGTATGGAGCTTTGTAGTGCAGTTGGACCTCTATAACCTAACACGTTCTTCAGATGACAGCTGTCTTGTAGGGTTTGTCCACTTCTTCAGTCTTTTAAATATCATTAAGGTTCAAGGATCGCGCCATGTAGTGCTCATCATGACTTATCACCAAACCACCAAATTTATCATTATCACCAATCCCCCAAGGCCCCCTTCCGACCGGGCAAAGATATGAAGGGGGCCAGAATTTGAAAGGAAATCGAGAACCCTGGGGGGCCCGTAACAGTAGGGTGGGCGCAACGTCGGGTCCCAGCTGTTGGGAAACTACATCTCCCATCATCCCACGTTTCACATTATGTAAATCATGATGGATGTTTAGTTCCCAGCAGCTGGGAGCCACTTGCAGACCCTGATTAGGAGATTGATGCCAAAGTGACGAAGGCCGGGAAAGGGCGACAAGGCAGCAAAACATCATGGAATCCGAGTGCAACCAAGCCTAACTGGGACCAGAGGTGCACAGAACCACAATATGCCCTCCGATCCGGGAGTTTGGGGGGGAACCCAATCATTGGATCAGTTCGATAGGGCGCCCAGACATTACACGGAAAGCTACTTACGGTGAGACAAGGTGTGGGGGGCCCTGTCGCAAGAGCTTACAATCTTGGGGGTCTGGGGGACCAACGAGGGAGAAGTGTTTAAATTTTAAAATAGCCCCACCTTGTTTTATAAAAAGGGGTGGTTTACATTAAATTTGGGTGAACCTGCCCCCCGACATCCATCTAATACAGATAATCCTGTGATGCCCGAGGGGAGGGAGTGACAGAAAAAGTGTGGGCTAGCAATTAGGGATCTTGGTCGCCTAAGATTTTTTTCGGGCACTCTTAAAACTGCTAAGGCTGGGGTTGTCCGAGGGACGTGGGGGGGGGGGGGGATGTTCCCGGAATGGGGGCACACGTGTAAATCCTAACGGGCATGGGGGGTTCGGAGATTGGGTCTGTAGTTTGATGTCCGCGCTGAGCGGAGAGAGCGGTTGGGGGGTAGAGAGTGGGGGAGCAATGTGGGGGCGCACTAGAAGAGCCCGGGGTAGGGGGAGAGAGATGGGGGACGATTAGGGGGTGCCACTGGGAGGCCCGGGGTAGGTTGTAGAGATGAGGGGAGATGTAGGGGTGCACGCTGTGGAGAGCCCCGGGGTGGGGTGGTAAATGGGGAATGAGGGGGGGCAACGCGTGGAGAGACCGGGTAGGGGGGTAGAAAAGGGGATAATGTAGGGGGTGCAGCCTGGGGAGAGCCCGGGGTAGGGGGGTAGAGATGAGGAGGAATTAGGGGGGTGCAGCGCTTGGGGAAGACCAGGTGGTGGTAGAGATGAGGGGGAATTTGGGGGGGTGGGCGGCTGTGGAGAAGGGGGTAAGGGGAAGAATGAGGGGGGAGAGGGGGTGCAACTGGGGGAGAGCCGGGTAAGGGGTGAAAAGATGAGGGGGATGTGGGGGGAGCCGCGGGTTGGGACCGGGTAGGGGGGAAAAGGAGAGGGAGGGATTTGGGTGCGCCTTTTTAGAGTTGGGTAGGGGGTAGGATGGGGGGGAGGGAGGTGCAGCGCTGTGAGAGGAAGGGGGTAGCGAGGTGGGGGGGTGTAGGGGGTCGCGCAAAAGGCTGGGAAGGGGGGAACAGAGATGGGGAGAGTGTGGGGGTCGCGGTGGGGACTGGTGGGGGTGGTAGCGAGTGAGGGGGGTGGGGTGCGCCTGGGGAAATTGGGTGGGTGTGCGAGGGGGGAATTTAGGGGTGCGCAATTCGGACCGGGTAGGGGGTTTTGGGTGGGGGGGAGGAGATGGGGGGTGCAGCCGGGGGCCCGGGTTTAGGGGTGACGGGTGGGGGGATGAAGGGGGGTGCCCCCGGGGGGGAAAACCGGGTTTGAGGGGGAACCCCCGAGATAGGGGAATTGGGTCCCGCCTGTGCGAGACCGGAGTGAGGTAAAGGGGGGTGAGGGTGAGCACAGAGACCGGGAGGGGGGAACGGTAGGGGGGAAAGTGGGGGTGCACGCTTGGGGGCCGGGGTAGGGTGGAAAACAGAGTAGGGGTTTTAGGGGGGCGCGCTTGGGGCCGGGGGGGTGGAGCGGTAGGGGGAAATGTGGGGGTCAGCGCTTGGGGCCCGGGCCCGGGTTGCCCGAGAGGGGGGAGAAGTGGGGTGCAGCCTTGGTGCAAAGCCGGGAGGGGTGGTAGACAGAGATGGGGGGGGAAGGGGGGTGCACGCGGGGAGACCGGGGGGTGGTAGAGGGGGGGAATTTAGGGGGTAAGCCTGGGGGAAGCCGGGGGGGGGAGCGAGAGAGGGGGAGTGTGGGGGGTGCCCGCGGGGGCCCGGGTGGGGAAGATGGGGGAGGAAATTTAGGGGGTGGCGCGTAGGCCGCGGGGGTAAGTGGGGGGAGTTAGGGGGCCCGGGGAGCCCCGGGTAGGGGGTGGGATAGGGGGAGGGAGAGGGGGGCAGCGCTGGGGGAGCGGTGGGTGAAGATGGGGGAAAAGGGGGGGTGGCCTGTGGACCGGGGGGGTAGGATGGGGGGGAGTGGTGTGCACCCGGGGAACCGGGTAGGTTTAGAGATGAGGGAGAGAGGGTGGGGGCGCGCTGGGGGAGACGGGAGGGGGGGTAGAGAGGGGGAATGTAGGAGGTGCAGCGCTGTATTTGTTCTTTCTTTGTATCTTCTTCCTTTATATCTTTTCTTCTTTTCTCTATATTTTCTTCCTATTTTATGTCTCTCCTTCATTTCTTTGTTTCTTTTTCCTCCTTTATGTCTGTTCTTCCTCTCTCTGTATCTTTCTCCTTTCTGTGAAGTCTTCCTCTCTGTCTCTTATTCCTCTTTTCTTTCTTTCTCTGTATCTTCTTCCTCCATTCAGTCTCTTCTTTCCCCCTTCAATCCTTTTCCCCCTTTCTCGTACTTTCCCTTTTTTTCCCCTCTTCTCCCCTTCTCTGTATCTTCCTCCTGTTTCTTCTTCCTTTCTCTGTATCGTTCTCCTCTTGTCTTTTCTTTCTCTGTATCTTCTTCCTCCTTTCTGTCTCTTCCTCCTCTTTTCTTCCTTTTTCTGTCTTATTCCACCTTTCTGTATATTTTTTCTTTCTCTGTATCCTCCTCTTCTCGTACTTTCTTTCTTTCTCAGTATCTTCCTTATTTACAACTTTTCTTTCTTTCTCTTTATCTTCCTTCTTTCAGTCTCTTCTTTCTTTAACTATTTTACTTTTTCTGTAACTTCTTCCTCCCTTATATCTTTTCTTCCTTTCTCTGTATCTTCCTCATCTTGTCTTTTTTATTCTCTGCATCTTCCTCCTTTTTCTTTCTTCTTTCTTTCCTCTGTATTGTCCCTTTTTTTGTCTCTTCATTCTTTTCATGCTTTCTCTGTATCTTCCTCATCTTTTCTTTTTTTTATTCTCTGCATCTTCCTAGTTTTTTTGCTCTTGTTCCTCTCTCTGTATATTCCTCCTTTCTTTCTCTTCTTCCTGCTTTCTGTCGCCTTTCTTTCTCTGTATTGTCTCTTCATTCTTTTAATGCTTTCTCCGTCTCTTCCTCCTCCGTACTGTCTCTTCTTATTCTTTTGTCTTCTTCCTTTTTTCTCTTTTCTTCCTCTCTCTCTTCCATCTTATGTCTCCTCTTTCTTTCTCTGTATCTTCCTTTTCACTCTCTCGTCTTGCTCTTGTTTATCTTCTTCCTTTTTTCTCCTTTCTTCCAATCTCTCTATCTTCTTCCTCTTTTTGCTTCTTCTTCTTTTCTCTGTATATTCTTCCTCTTCTTTTATTTCCTTTTCTCTCTTCTTCCTCCTGTCTCTTTCTCCTCTTTTCTCTCTTCCTCTTTTCTGTCTGTTCTTCCTTTTTTCTCTTCCTTTTCTATTATCTTCTTTTTTGTCTTTTCTCCCTTTCTCTGTATCTTCCTACTTTCAGTCTTTTATTTCTTTCTCTGCATTTTCCTCCCTTTTCTCTTCTTTCTTTCTCTGTATCTTCCTCTTTTCTGTCTCTCCTTTTTTTTCTCTTTTCTTCCTTTATCTGTATCTCTTCCTCATCCATTCTGTCGTCTATTCTTTCGTTCTCTGTATTCTCATCTTGTCTTTTCTTTGCTTCTCTGTATCTTCCTCATTTTTGTCTCTGCTTTTTTTCTGTATCTTCTTTCTTTCTCTGTAGCTTCTTTCTCTGTTTCTTCCTTATCTTGTATTTTCTTTCCTTCTTGTTATCATCCTCCTTTTACTCTCTTCTTTACTTTTCTGTATCTTCCTCCTTTCTTTCTCTTCTTCTTTTCTCTGTGTTTTCTCTTTCTCTCAATTTCTTCTCTGTCTCTTCTCTCCTCTGCCTCTTCTCCCTCCTTGTAGTCTGTCTCTCCTCTTTCTTTGTCTCTTCTCCTTTCCTTTCCTTCTCCTCTGTCTTTCCTCTGTCTCTCCTGTCTCTTCTTGCTGTCTCTTCTCTGTCTTTCTTCTGTCTTTGCACTGTGTATCTATCTTCTCACTGTCTCTGACTCATCTTTGTCTACCCTCTCAGTCTCTGCTCCGTATCTTCTCTGTTTATCCTGTCTCTCCTCTGTCTATCCTCACAGTCTCTTCTTTCTTCCACAGTCTCTCCTCTGTCTCTCTACATCTCTGCTCTCTTCTCTCTCTCTCTCCTTTCTCTCTGTTTATTCTTTCTCATCTGTCTCTGCTCTCTGTTAATCCAGTCTTTTATCTCTCCTCTGTCTCTTCTCTCTCCTGTCTCTTCCCTCTCTGTCTCTTATCTTTCCTCTATCTGTTCCCCTCCAGTCTCTGCTCTCTGATGCTCATTTCTTCTCTGTCTGTCTCTGTCTCTTCCCTCTCTGTCTCCCTCCTCTGTCTCTCTCTGTTATTCCTCTGTCTTTTATCTCTCCTCTGTCTCTTCTCTTTCCTCTGTCTCTTCTCTCTCATCTCTCTCTCTCTTCCCCTCTGACCTCTTCTCTCTGCTCTGTCTCTCTCTCTCCTCTCCCCAGTGCCTCTTGTCTCCTCTCTCTCTGTCTTTTCGCTCCTCTGTCTGTTCTCTCTCCTCTGTCGCCTTCTCTATCTTTTCCTCTCCAGTCTCATCCCGCTCTGTCCCTCTCCTCTATCTCTTCTCTGCTGTGTATCTTCTCTCTGTCTCTTCCCTCTTTCTGTCTAATCCCCTCCGGTCTCTTCCCTCTGTCCTCTGTCTCTTCTCTCGTCTGTCACTTCTCTCTTCTGTTTCTTCCCCTCCAGTCTCTTCTATCTCCTCTGACTTTTCTCTCTCTGTCTCTTTCCTCTGTTTCTTATCTCTCTTGCTTTTCCCTCTGTCACTTACCTCTTTGACTCTCTCCTCTCTGTCTATTTCAAATCTCTCCTCTGCCTCTTCTCTCTCCTCATCCTCTGCCTCTTCTCTCTCTCCTCTGCCTCTTCTCTCCTCTGTCTCTTCCCTCTCTGTCCCTTCTCTCTACCTCTGTGTCTTATCTCTCTGTATCTTCTATCTATTTCCTTTCTCTCTCTTCCTTCTTTGTCTCTCTTCTCTCTCTGTCTCTCTCCTCTGCCTCTTCCCTCTCCTCTGTTTCATCCCTCTTTGTCTCTTCCCTCTCCTCTGTTTCTTCCCTCTTTACCTCTTCCCTCCTCCCTCGTTTTCTTCCCGTCTTACCTCAAATCCCTCTCCTCCTGTCGCCTTCTCGTCTTTGTTCCTCTTCCGTCTCTGTCTCTTCTTTCTCCTCTGTCTCTCCTCTCTCTCGGTCTCTTCCTTCTCTGTCTCCTCCCTCTCTGTCTCTTCTCTCTCCTCTTTCTCTTCCCTCTCTGTTTCTGCCCTCTCTTTCCTCTGCTCCTCGCTCTATGTCTCTTCTCTCTCTGTCTCTTCTCTCTCTGTCTATTCCCTCTCTGTCTCTTCCCTCCTCCGACTCTTCTCTCTTTGTCTATTTCCTCTCTCTCTGTCTCTTCTGTCCCTCCCTCTCTCTGTTGTCCCTCTTTGTGTCTCCCTCTCTGTCTCTTTCCTCTCCTCTGTCTCTTCCCTCTCCTCTGTCTCTTCTCTCCTCTGTCTCTTCTCTCTCCTCTGTCTCTTCTCTCCTCTGTCTCTTCTCTCCTCTGTCTCATCTCTCTGTCTCTTCTCTCTCTGTCTCTTCTCAATGTCTTTTTCCAGACTCTTCTCTATCTATCTTTGTCCCTCTCCTCTGTTTCTTCTGTCTCTTCCCTCTCTATCTCTTCTCTCTCCTCTGCCTCTTCCCTCTCCTCTGCCTCTTCCCTCTCCTTTGTGTGGTCCCTCTTTATGTTTCCCTCTCTGTCTCTTCCCTCTCTGTTTCCTTGCTCTCTGTCTCTTCCCTCTCTGTCTCCTCTCTTTGTCTCTTTTTTCTCTCTGTCTCTTCCCTGACTATTCTCGCTCTGTCTCTTCTATCTCCTCTGCCTCTTCCCTCACCTCTGTTTCTACCCTTTGTCCCTCTCTTTTTCTTCCCATTTCTGTCTTTCCCCTGTCTCTTCTCTCTCCTCTATCTCTTCCCTCTCTCTGTCTCTCCCCTGACTTTTCTCTCTCTGTCTCTTCTCTCTCCTCTGTCTCTTCCCTCTCCTCTGTTTCATCCCTCTTTGTCTCTTCCCTCTTCTCGGTCTCGTCCCTCTCTCTCTTCTATCTCTGTCTCGCCTCTCTCTGTCTCTTTCCTCTCTCTGTTTCTTCTCTCTCTCTGTCTCGTCTCACCCTGTCTCTTCTCTCTCTGTCGCCTCTCTCCTCTGTCTTTTCCCTCTCTCCGGCTCTTCCCTGACTCTTCTGTCTGTCTCGCTCCTCTGTTTCTTCTCTCCCTGTCTCTTTCTGTCTCTGCTCTCTCCTTTGTCTCTTCTCTCTCCTCTGTCTCTTCGATCTCCTCTGTTTCGTCCCTCTTTGTCTCTTCCCTCTTCTCGGTCTTTTCCCTCTCTCTCTTCTCTCTCTGTCTCTTCCCTCTCTCTATCTCTTCTCTCTCTGTCTCTCTCCTGTTTCTTCTCCCCCTGACTCTTTCCTCTCTGTCTCTTCTCTCTCCTCTCCTCTGTTTCGTCCCTCTTCTTTGTCTCTTCTCTCTGTCTCTTCTCTCTCTGTCTCTTCTCTCTTTGTCTCTTCTCTCTCTGTCTCTTCCCTCTCTGTCTCTTCTCTCTATGTAATTTCCCTCTCTCTGTCTCTTCTCTCGTTGTCTCTTCCTACTATTTCTCTTCTTTCTCCTCTGTCTCTTCCCTCTCCTCTGTTTTGTCCCTCTTTGTCTCTTCCCTCTTCTCGGTCTCTTCCCTCTCTCTCTCTCTTCGATCTCTGTCTCTTCCCTTTCTGACCCGGCAAAGTCACAGCAGAGGGCGTGAACAGTAGAAAAAGCTGAAGAAAAATTACAGTCCCTGGCGCTTGTCTATGTAAACCTCTGTGAGGCGTGGAGTATTCTTAATAAAGAATTCTGTCTCGTCTCTCTCTGTCTCGTCTTTCTCTGTCTCTTCCCGCTCTCTGTCTCTTCCCTCTCTCTGTCTCTTCCCTCTCTCTGTCTCTTCTCTCTCTCTTCTCTCTCTGTCATTTACCTCTCTCTGTCTCTTCTATATTTGTCTCTTCTCTCTCTCTCTTCCCTGTCTCTTTTCTCTCTGCCTCTTCTCTCTCCTCTGTCTCCTCCCTCTCCTCTGTTTTGTCCCTCTCTCTGTTTCTTCTCTCTCTCTGTCACGTCTTACCCTGTCTCTTCTATCTCTGTCTCGTCGCTCTCTGTCTCTTCCATCTCTCTGCCTCTTCTCTCTCTCTGTTCTCTCTCGTCTCTGCAAGCTCACCCTGTCTCTTCTATCTCTGTCTCGTCGCTCTCTGTCTCTTCCATCTCTCTGCCTCTTCCCTCTCTCTGTTTCTTCTCTCTCTCTGTCTCGTCTCACCCTGTCTCTTCCCTCTCAGTCTCCTCTCTCCTCTGTCTCTTCCCTCTCCGCCTCTGTCTCTTCCCTGACTTTTCTCTCTGTCTCTTCTCTCCCTGTCTCTTTCTCTATGTCTCTACTCTCTCCTCTGTCTCTTCCCTCTCCTCTGTTTCCTCCCTCCTTGTCTCTTGCCTCTTCTCAGTCTCTTCCCTCTTTCTTCCCTCTCTGTCTCTTCCCTCTGTCTCTTCCCTCTCTGTCTCTTCTCTCTCTGTATCTTCTCTCTCTGTCTCTTCTCTCTCTGTCTCTTCTCTCTCTGTCTCTTCTCTCTCTGTATCTTCTCTCTCTGTCAGTGTGCGTGAACAGTAGAGGAAGCTAAAGAAAAAGTATAGTCCCCGGCGCTCGTCTATGTAAACCTCCGTGAGGCGTGGAGTATTCTTAATAAAGTATTCTGTTTCTTCCCTCTCTCTGTCACTTCCCCGACTTTTCTCTCTCCTCTATTTCTTCTCTCCTTGTCTCGTTCCTCTCTGTTTCTTCGCTCTCCTCTGTCTGTTCTCTCTACTCTGTCTCTTTCCTCTGTTTCGTCCCTCTTTGTCTATTCCGTCTTCTCGGTCTCTTCCCTCTCACTCTCTCTCTCTCTCTCTCTTCTCTCTTTGTCTCTTCCCTCTCTGTCTCTTCCCTCTCTCTGGGCGACATGTATGATCAGGAGTTGCGCCTGTTTTCTGGCGAAAACTGCGGCTCCCCGATCCGAATCCCCTGTCGGACGGAGGGATGCGATGTTAGGCGCAAGCTTTGCCACTTTCGGCTGCAATCTATAATAAAACTGTACATACCCGAAATCAAATGATAAGACTCCAGAAGTGGTCCCGATCTCTATATAAAATGATCAATAATATGGGGGGAACTCATTGAATTAAATTTTTTTAGGTTTTTTTTCGTTACCCCCATTTTTATTCATTTTATAACACATCGGGACAATTCTGTAGTTTTTTTAATTTGATTTCGGCCCTTACAGTTTTATTTCAGATTGCATTAAAAACCCAAGGAGCGTCGCCGCCCCCATTGGTCAAATAACGGCGCCTCTTCTAACTTAGCCAATCCAGAGCGCCCGAATTTCTTTTTCCCCCTAGAAAATCTTGAGAAATAGCTCACCGCTGAAAGGGGAAGCTGGGCACCCCCGCCCTTTAACCAATCACAGTTCCGGGTTTTTCCCTTTTGTCTCTTCCTCTCCTTATCTTTCTCTCTCCTCGGTCTTTTCCTCCCTCTGTTTCAACCCTCTTTGTCTCTTCCTTCTTCTTGGTCTCTTTCCTCTCTCTCTTTGTCTCTTCCCTGACTCGCCTCTCTCTGTCTCTCTCCTCTTTTTCTTCTCTCTTTGTTCCCTTCTCTCCTTGTCTTTTTTTCCTATCTGCTCTTTTCTCTTTTCTCTGTCTTTCCCTGATCTTTCTCCCTGTCTCTTTCCCCTCTGGCTCAGGCTCCTCTGTTCTTCCCCTCCTCTCCCCTTTTTCCCCCCCTCCTTCTTCCCTCTCCTCTGTCCCCTTCTCCCTCTCTCTGTCTCCCCTTTTTCCCTTCCATCTTGTTTCCCCCTTTTCTGGTCTCACCCCTTTCTCTTTTCCCCTCTGTCCTTCCTCTCTCTGTCTCACCCTTCCTTTGTCTCTTCTCTTCTTTCCTCTGTCTCTTTCCCCCCTTTCCCGTCTTTCTCTCTCTGTTTCTGTCCTCTGTTACTTCTCTTCCTGTCTCTTTCCTCTCTGTCTCTTCAGTCTCCTCTGGCTCTTCCCTCTCCTCTGTCTCTTCCCTCTCCTCTGTTTTGTCCCTCTTTGTCTCTTCCTCTCTCGGTTCTTTCCCTCCACTCTCTTTTATCCACTTCCCTCTCTTTGACTCTTCTCTCTTTGACTCTCCTCTCTGTCTTTCTCTTCCCCCCGGCTAGTCTCTTTCCCCCCCGGTTCTGTCTCTTC
>JAODAL010040478.1:0-36863 GCA_025379985.1 Phyllomedusa bahiana
GCAGGCGAGGGGGTAGCTGGAGGTGGGGGCCCCCTGGTCTTCACCAGATCCACGCAAAGCATGATGGATTTGGGCTGCGGACCCCCAGGTCGCTACCCTGACGTGGCTACCTGCGGTTACAGCCGAGGTGCAGGACAGGAATCCAGGTAGTGGTATACGGGAAACAGGAACATGTACGCAGGTACAGGAGGGATAAAGTACACATAGCACCACAGGATATGGCAGGAACTGGACGGGTAACACAGCAGGTACAGACCAGGGAACACGGCAGGATACAACAGGAACAGGAGAGAACATACAGGACAGGAACACGGCAGGATACAGCAGACACCGGAGACAACAGACAGATGGCCAGGAGCTCAGATGGAAACCAGCAACTCAGGGGTTAAAGTCTCCAACAACAGACCTGAAATGCTGGCAGGAGGCACAGTGCACAGACAGGACCCAGGAAGCAACAAGACTGGACAGGACAGGCAAGTACATAGCAGAACACAGGCTGCCGGAACCCCTGCACAGGGAGCCCCAGCAGAGACATGGCAGGCACGGACAGGCCGACGGTCCAAGGCAGGGACCGCAGCATGAACTGTGACACCTCTTCACAGCTCCTCATGTCTAGTGAGTGCCTACACTAACAATTTACAGAAAAAGCATACAACAAATGGGACATTACTTACTCAAAAAACATTCCAGTTCCTAGAGCCTTGTTCACAGCTCAATGGCTGAACTAAACCGGACCCAGAATCTTGAGTAAGTAATGTCCCATTTCTTGTATGTTTTTTCTGTAAATTGTTAGTGTAGGGACTCACAAGACATGAGGAGCCGTGAAGAGGCTTGTGAGCTTGTGTATTGGGGCCCCATTCCCAATTAATACCTCATATTTAACATTTTTCCAGTCATTTTTTATCTGCCCAACAGTGCTGGGGGGCAGGGGGCAGAGTGTGCCTGTGTTTTGTGTTGGACACTTAGAAATTGCTGGGCAGCCCGCCTAGTCGAATAGTTTGGATGTCACTAATAGGTTGTAAGCAAGCATGGTGCACCACACGTATCTGTATTTATGACACCCTTCTGTATCGCCTTATTATATGCAATTGTAGTACCAGCAACCACCCCCCCTCATGCACTGAGGTTGTGTGAGTGGTTGTTTTATTGGTAATGCTGCATCTGTGCAATCTCCCCATGCATTATACTGCGGCTTTTCTGCCTGCTGGTGTGAAAAAGGTGTTAGTTGGTGTGCAGTTTTTCATCTTGCTCAAGCAATGAGCTGCACCTGTGATTTTTTTTTTCTCAGTTAGCATGGGGGCCAGAGTTTCTAGTTTCTGGGTCCGATTTAGTTCAGCCATTGAGCTGTGAACAAGCCCCTAGGAAATGGAGTGCCTTATTCTGTAAGACACTGTACTTTCACAGCATTTAATGCTTACATCTTCATTCTCTTCAGCACTGAGTTTCTCTGTCTCTGGTTTTGTTGTCTTTATCCGTCTTTTACATAATTTACTTTTTCCCTATGGTTCTGTTCTACCTAAAAGTGCAAAGCATACATTGACAGGCAGCTAAACTCTTTCCCAGTAATTCATTGACACAGGAGCGATGTGGGAACTTCAACTTTTATTGCAAAGGATAGTGTAAAAATAAGGAACAGGAAAATAATGCACTTACGTTAATGTAACAACACAATACTGTACAAAACTATGCAAGCATGAATATGTGCACGGGGTACAGTTGCATACACTACAGAGATGAGGATTGTGCAGACATAAACACGTTGCAGGTACTGTCCCGTCTGCAGCAACCATGGTTCTGTTAACTAAAAACTGTAAATTAACAGCTAAGCTCTACAATATGCATCACCATAATAATCTACAACTCTAAATGGAAATTCTAACATTCTAAATCACATATATTAGCCGTTTAGTCGTTTGTGCATGTACTCCAGCAAGCTCTTAAAACTGGTATCCTCTATTCTATAACCCCGTTATGTATTTCATAATTAGTACACATAGGCTTGATGTAATATTTCACCTTTTTCAACTATAATTGCATTAAAACATTTTACAATCATGCTATGCGTTTTTAGTATAAAAACCTGGTACTTGTTGAGCTGAAAAGAAAGTAACAAAGGGTACCATCAGTAACACACTACGATGCCAGGGACTCAGATCCTGCAGTGCCAGTGCAACACGGACTTTCAACTCCCTCCAAAGGTTTTCTGTGGGGTTGAGATTTGGAGACTGGCTAGGCCACTCCAGGACCTTGAAATGCTTCTTACGAAGCTACTCCTTCGTTGCCCTGGCGGTGTGCTTGGGATCATTGGAATGCTTAAAGACCCAGCCATGTTTCTTTCATCTTCAATGCCCTTGCTGATGGAAGGAGGTTTGCACTCAAAATCTCACGATACATGGGCCCCATTAATTCTTTCATGTACACAGATCAGTCGCACTGGTCCCTTTGCAGAGAAACAGCCCCAAAGCATGATGTTGCCACCCATTTACTTCATAGTAGTTATGGTGTTCTTTGGATGCAACTCAGCATTCTCTCTCCTCCAAACACAAAGATTTGTTTTTCTACCATATGACATTCTCCCAAAACTCTTCAAGATCATCAAAATGCTCTCTAGCAAACTTCAGATGGGCCCGGACATGTACAGGCTTAAGCAGGGGGACACGTCTGGTACTGCAGGGTCTGAGTCCCTGGAGGTGTAGTGTGTTACTAATGGTAGCCTTTGTTACATTCGTCCCAGCTCTCTGCAGGTCATTCACTAGGTCCCCCCCCGTGTGGTTCTGGGATTTTTGCTCACCGTTCTTGTGATCATTTTGACCCCATGGAGTGAGATCTTGCGTGGAGCCCCAGATCAAGTGAGATTATTAGTGTTCTTGTATGTCTTCCATTTTCTAATTATTGCTCCCACAGTTGTTTGCCTATTGCAGATTCAGTCTTCCGAACCTGGTGCAGGGCTACAATTTTGTTTCTAGTGTCGTTAAACAGCTCTTTGGTCTTCACAATAGTGAGGTTTGGAGTGTGACTGTTTGTGGACAGGTGTCTTTTATACTGATAACCAGTTCAAACAGGTGCCATTAGTACAGTTAATGAGTGGAAGACAGAGGAGCCTCTTAAAGAAGAAGTTACAGGTCTGTGAGAGCCAGAAATCTTGCTTGTTTGTCGGTGACCAAATACTTATTTTCCACCATAATTTGCAAATAAATTCTTTCCAAATCAGACAATGTAATTTTCTGGTTTTGTTTTATCATTTTGTCTCTCATAGTTGAGGTCTACCTATAACGTCAATTACAGGCCTCCCTCATCTTTTTAAGTGGGAGAACATGCACAATTGGTGTCTGACTAAAGACTTTTTTTCCCCACTGTACATACATGATATATACACACACGACCAGGCCTGTTCCTAGAGGCGGGCGATCGCCCGGGGCGCCGAGACTCCACTCGCCCGAGGGGAGCGCTGCCCGCCTCGCCCCCCCCCCTCCGGAAATTAGCCCCAAGCTCTGTGCGGCTGTTTTATAACAGCCAAGCAGAGTCACTCAGCAGCTGCACACTCGCTGTGCAGCTGCTGGTACAGGGAGGAGGCAGGACGGATCGCTCCCCTCCTGACTCCTTCCTTGTATCAGCGTTGCAGGGGGCGCATGGCTTTCACCGCTCCCCCTGCGACGCTCGATCTCCTCGGCCAGCAGCTCTGCCGCCGAGGAGATACCTGGGAGCTGCGTGACAGCATAAGCGGCGTGATGACATCACGCCACTTACACTGCTCAGCAGCTCCCGGAGCTGGATGCAGGGACCGTTGTCGGGTGAGTAATTTTTTTTATTTTATAATTAGCTACAGGGGGGCATGTACTGGCTACAGTGGGCATCCACTGGCTACAGGGGGCATGTACTGGCTACAGGGGTATCTTTTTTAAATGGCTAAGGGGTATTACTGGTACAGGGGGCATGTAAATGGCTACAGGGGGGCATGTACTGGCTGCAGGGGCATCTACTGGCTACAAGGGGGCATCTACTGGCTTCAAGGGGAGCATGTACTGGCTAAAGGGGGGCATGTACTGGCTACTGGGGGGCATGTACTGGCTACAGGGGGGCATCTACTGGCTTTCAAGGGGGTTTTACTGGCTTTCAAGGGCGGCATCTCTGGATATAAGGGGGCATGTACTGGGCAGGGGCTTGTACTGGGCTTCAGGGGCATGTACTGGCTTCAGGGGGCATTCACTGGCTACAAGGGGGCATCTACTGGCTACAAGGGGGCATCTACTGGCTACAAGGGGGCATGTACTGGCTACAGAGGGGCACGTACTGCTTGCAAGGCGGCATCTACTGGCTACAAGGGCGCATCTACTGGCTACAGGGGGCATCTACTGGCTACAGGAGTATCTACTGGCTACAGGGGCATCTCGTGCTGATAAAGTGAGGAGTCTAAGATGTTTGTTTTGCATATTCTACAGTGAAGAGTTGTGGCCGGGAGAGGATGTCATGGCATCTGGGACACATGGTGAAGAAGAAGAGAAAGAGAACAGCTCTTCAGAGACGTCTCCTGTGAGTCACTAGCTAGAACTTTACTGTAATCAATTATATGTCTGCAGAACCTGTGTGCAGCGGGTATCCACCACTGTATGGTCACTTTATGATGGTAATATTAGTTGTAGTATAATGGTTTGCATTTCGTAATGGTCAGTTTGTATTATTCGGTCACTATGTGGTCACGTTGTCGCAGTATTCGGTCACTATGTGCTGGTGATATGTGGTCATGGTGTTGCGGTATTCGGTCACTATGTGCTGGTGATTCCTGGTCATGGTGTGGTGGTATTCGGTCACTATGTGCTGGTGTAGGGGTCTTAGCGGAAATTGGTATATTAGCCGGGGGTTCGGGTTGGTGTAGCGGTGTTATTTTGGTAACTATTGATATTATTTAGTATTTTAAAAGTACACTTTGTGGTAAACTTGTTTTTATTTTAGATTTGGTTTGATGGTGATCCCTTGTGTTTCATTGTGGGCTTTATATTAGATCGGTGGGGTTTGGTGTGGGGGGGGGGTGATTTTTCTTCACCTCCCCCTGAGTGCAATTTAGCTGGAAAGGGCCCCTAACGACACATATACATGATATACACACACTAGGCACATGATTATACTCAGTATATCCCAACTAAACTTTACTGTACATCCCCTAGGCCATAAAATACATACAGTTTTCATATTAAACTAAAAATTACACACTATACATGTCACCCCCCAACAATGAATTATAAATTCAGATCACCCTACAATATCCAACTAGACACATGCAATTTACAACAATTACAAACTACACTCATGTACACCATTAGCCATACTTTATACTAAAATATGCATACCAAACATAAGATGTAAAAAGCTTACAATTTTACAACATTTTATACAACACTAGACTTTACTTGGGTATACAAACACGTAAAGTTATAATATAATATATATACAGACTAGACACATGAATATATATATACACATACACACACTTGACACCTTAACACTGTTGTCCCCACCTTCCCCGTTTCCTTCTGGCTGCAGTAGTTGGCAGCTTCCTCTTCCATCCGCCTCCCATTTCTGAAGTTGCAGTTAAGGGGGTTTCAGCTTTGGGCTTTCCATTTTCCCCTTGAGCGGGGCTTTGAGTGCAGAAGGGAAAGGGGGAAATTGAGGGAAGGGTAGTGCCGAGGCCTGTGTGCAGCTCTCTGTTCGTGGGGCAGCCCTGCAGAGCTGTCCCAATTTAAGCTGCTCTCCCCTTTAGAGGCGAATGCAGCCTGTACTGTAGCCTGCATTTTCTTTATCTGGTAGAGCGATTCAGTAAAGCGCAATGGGAGCAGTCAGCTTTTCGCTGGCAGGCCACTGACTGCCCGGCCCACTGGGAATCTGCCCACTCAAGCAGATTGCCAGTCTGGGCCGGACTGATGGAAATGCGTTGTGCTGTTGTGTATTGTCCATATTCTGAACATGGGAAAAATTTTTGTCACTTTGAAATTGTGGAAAAAATTAGTGCAAAATTGGTAGTAGAAAAAAGATTTTAAACCCCTTTTGACAAACCCCGTTTTCTTATGGATATTAAAGCACTTACGTTTCATCTAAATTTAATGAAATAATATTAGTTAATAATACTGAATGTACATACAAATGAAAATAGCTGTGAATAATTTCAGATAAACTACAACTTGCTGTAGTAAATGCATTGTGGAGCATGCTTGCTGCCTGTTAATGTTTTATTCACATAGTACAAACAAATGTATGTATTACTTTGTTACATTTTTAGCTTTAGTAGAATTAGAGAGTAGTCCCTCAACATATAATATTAATTTTTTCCAACCGTTGTATATTGAAACCATTGTATGTTGAGATTATAACCCTATAAAAAAGTGGTAATTGGTTTTGAGGCCCCAAAATGTCATTTAATATAATGCAAAATAAAGATTGAAGAAAATTAAGCAGATAACTAATACAGATAAGGCAAGTCTTTACAAATAAACTGTAATTACTTTCTACTTTAAGGATTAAAGTTTTTTTGAGTCATATACCAGAAATGTATATGTACCAGATATATAGAAATGTACCAGAAATATAGAAAATGCGTCCCTCACCTAGTGCCCAAAGAATCTGCTCACCATAGCACATACAAAGAGCTGTACAGGACATTTAGGGCAGCATGCATGAAATTTGGCGTTTAAATGCCAAATTTCATGTGCATAATAATAGCCTAGAATGCACCTGATTTATGAACCCGCTCTATAGCAGGTCATAAATCAGGCGCATTACAGCGCTAAGACGACATTTCTGGCTCAGTTATACCACTTTGAAAGTGGTATACCTGTTCCAGCAGTAATGCACCTAGGATTGCCATAGCAAAGCTATAAATCTATAGCTTCGTACGGTTCTGGTGCACCTTGACTCCCGCACACTCCCCAAATTAGGCGCATTACAAAGTGCCGCTTGCATTCTGTAATGCGCCTGATACTGGCAAATGGGAGGCATTTCAGTTATGCGAACGGGGCTGAGCGTGATGTCGGGCTGAAATTACGCCAGACTTCTGGCGCAGCCCCGTTCATACATCTCCCCCTTAGTATAACAATGTACTGCAGAGAGGCAATACTAGACCACCAACCACTGCATGCACTACAATAATACAAATGTTAACACAAAAAAGACTCCTAAAGAATACATTGGGCTGGGCTTAAAACAAAATGTATATAGGGCAATATCATAGGGCAATATCACTCAAATATATTGCAAAACCAAAACGAAAAAGAGGACTTAACACCCATAGTCCTAAAACTGGTATAACTTTATTGTAAATAATTAAAATATATATATCACAAATTGACATAAAAAAATCAATATAAATTGACATAACGGAAAACCCCAAAAAAGCCAAAAGCAGGGGAACAAGTGATAGGGTAAGTTTTACAATTTCATTTTAATATAGAATTAATTGGAAAAAAAAATACCCCTTTCAAAATTTTTGCAAATGCTTATGTGCTAAAATTTTAAATATAACATAGAAAAACAGATTGAATTACCCATAATAAAGTGCACTGCAGGGTGCAGGGGCAAGTGGCTGCAGTGCACTTTATTATGGGTAATTCAATCTTTTTTTCTATGTTATATTAATGATAAGTGTAGCACTATAAGCATTTGCATTGAGTAGCAAATTTATGAAAAATATTATTTTTTTATTTACAAAAAATAAAGTTATACCATATTTAGGATTATGGGTAGAGATGGGCGAATCGATTCTAACGAAGGGGAAATTCGTTTAGAATTTCGGGGAAAAATTCGGTTCTGAAGAAGTCGAAGTTTGGGGTACTTGCGTGAACGAAGTTGCTTTTGATTGATAAAAGGCTGCGACCCAAGGGCGCTCAGGGGGCAAAGCCCTCTGGGAGGAAAAAAAAGGGGGCATAGCCTGCATGACATGTGCAGAGATGAAGCCAATCAGAGCCGACGGGTTCTGTGACGAAAACCGCACTATATAAGCGGGCGCGCGCTGGGAGTTCATACCCCTCACTGTATGTCAGGGAAGGTGCTGCGCGGCTGTTTGTTACTGGAAAAACTGATTTTTATACAGCGATCTTTGTGGGGTGTCTCAGCTTGTCTCAGAGATGCTTCTCTTAATGTTCTATTTTGATTTTTTGGTGTTTTGGGATCTAAAGTCCAGTATGGTCCACTGCAGCTGCATATAATTTTAATGCTTTTGCTCACAGCACTTTGAAACCAAGGGGATTAAGACGTTCCTGTTGTTTTCTTTTAAAAAACAGCATTTTTATAATACAAATTACCACTTCATTTTTGGCTGCTCTTTCTTTTGGCAATTTAAACCCAAAGGGTTAATTAAGCTTGTTTTTGTGCTGTGGTGACAAAATGACCGTTTTTTTCCCCGCCAAAAAATCCAATTTTCCTGTAGCAAAATTTTCACAAGCAAAGGTTAATTGCATTTTTTTTTTTTTGTGTAGGTAGAAAACAGCATTGAAAACCGCTACAAAGCTAGTGTTTCCGGCTGCTCAATTCTTTTGCGCTTTTTTTCCCCAGGGTTAATTAAGGTTGTTTTTGGCTGTGGTGAAAAAAATAGACCGTTTTTTTACCGCAAAAAAATCATTTTCCTGTAGATAATTCACAAGCAAAGGGTTAATTACAATTTTTTCTCTTGTTGTGTAGGTAAAAAACACGCAATTGAAACACGATACAAAGTGTATTTTCCCGGCTGCTCAATTATTTTGGAAATTTTAACCCAGGGGTTTTATTAAAGCGTTTTTTTTGTGCTGGGGTGCAAAAATTTGACCGTTTTTTTACCCCCCAAAAAAATAAATTTTCCCTGTGCCTTTTTCAAAAGCGAAGGTTAATTAAAATTTTTTTCTTGTTGTGTAGTGTAGAAAACACGCAATTGAAACACGCTACAAAGCTAGTATTTTCGGCTGCTAAATTTCTTTTCGAAATTTTTACACCCGGGGTTTAAATTAAGCGTTTTCGGGTGTGTTGTGACCAAATTTTTTTAACCTCTTTTTTTACCCCAAAAAATAAAATTTTTTTCCTGTAGCAAAAATTCACAAACGATGGTTAATTACAATTTTTTTCTCTTGTTGTGTAGGTAGAAAACCCGAAAATTTGTAACACCTACAAAAAGTAGTAATTTCCGGCTCCCATTCTTTTGCGCAATTTCTCCGGGTTAATTTAAAAGGTTGTTTTTGTGCTGTGGTGACAAAAATCCGTCTTTTTCACCGCCAAAAAATAAATTTTTCCCTGTAGCATAACTCACAAGCAAAGGTAATTAAAATTTTTTTCTTGTTGTGTAGCGTAGAAAACAGCAATTGTAACACGTACAAAGTAGTAGTTTCTGTTGCTCTTTTCTTTTCGCAATTTCATCCGGGGGTTTTAATTAAGCGTTGTTCTGCTTTAAAATCAGAAAATACACAAATTTTTAAACGGCACATAAAAGTCAATTTTTCTCCCCATTTGGGGGGAAATTTATATCCAAGGGTTACCCAAGCTTCTTAGGGGGTTTTTTGGGCGAAAATAGGGTGTTTTTATCATATACAAAAATTTCTTAAAAAAAAAAAACAGTGTCTATACATTAAGAACAAACAGTATGTCAGACAGAGGGTGGCGGGCTCTTCCCCTGCGAGGGGGCAGGGGCCAAAACATTCAGGCCCGGGTCGCGCACAGAAAGGGGCGTCGCAGCGGGGCCCTGGGTGAGGCCACAACTGCCGCTGTCTTGGGGGGACGTGTGTTGTTCAGCAACCCCAGGTTCTTGTTGGGTTGATGGTCCCCATTTCCCCTCCCAGATGACATCTAAAAACCCCAGCCAAGAGTCGGGGGGAACGCAGACAAACCCCTTGGGGCAGGGCCCCGGGAGTGGTCAGGGCCCTCCCTGCCCTAAACCCGTTTGCCACCCGGGTTTCCCCTCAGCCAGAGATCTATATGTGGTCTGGGTCAGCGCCACTATTAGCGGGTTGAAAAATTTGAGGAGGGCAGTCAGAGCTAATTGGAGCAAAGGAAAGGGGGCCAAAACCCCCTGCTTCTTGCGTAGGCGGGAAAGTATAGATGTTGAAAGGGGAGGGAGGTCTTTTGTGAGGGGTCAGCCTCTGCATACCAAGCCCGGTGATGAGGCAGCAGTGACGATGAAACACAAATAGATGATGATGTAGCCGCCCGCACTTGGGAGCGGTTGGGGAAGGGCTTCTCATCGCGGGAGAAGAGGGCGTCAGTTTGCGGTCAGGCAGCAGTGCAGCCAGCAAGTGGGTGTGTGGTGTGAGTAGCAGGATAGCGCAGTGTGAGGTCAGGACCCAAAAGCGGCCCCACGGCGTAAAAAACCCCCGCTTCGCAGACCCCAAGAAAGTAGGGCACAGGGGTCAGGAGGCAGCGGGGCAGTAGTTTTCAGTGCGGGCGTTGGGGGCGGAAAATCCGTACTCGGCGTTTGGCAGTCCTTTGCTAAGACACCGGAGGACCCGAATATGGGTATATGTGAATCTGTAAGGAAAGTGAAGGTGGCCAGGGAGCTAAAATTGGCACCCCGGCCCCGCGTCAACACAATTTTCAGCGTCACCTCCCTTTGGGCCCGGGAGAAAAGTGGCTCAGATGTGGTTGTCCATCCCCGCCGCCCCACAAACAGCAGCAGCAGCGGGCCCGGTGGTATGCATGCCTTGACCAGTCAAGGTCCACTACCTCTGCAGAAGGAGCTGTTTCTCTTTGACATCATCTCCCCGTCCCGATGCTCTGTCCTCGCTACTCATGGGCCAGCAGTCGTTCAGCGAGGGATTGCAAAAAAGGACACGTATGCGTCCCAAACCACCTGAGGTGCGCAGCTGACCGTGCTCCTTTCCCAAATTGTTTTGGGCTGCAGTCCCTCCCTTTCCCAAAAGGTGGACTTGCACCTTCAGAGAAATAAAGGCTTGTGCCGAGCCGAGATGGGAGTTCCAAGCTGTAATTTTTTTCCCAAAAAAAGGGAGTACCGCACTTCATAAATATGTAGAAAAGAAAAAGGTGGGCCCGTCCCTTAAGTTTTTCGGTTTTTTCAAAGGGGCACGGGGAGCGCGGACGTTGGAGTGTAATACGGTCAGGCCGTAAAAGTCCCTTTGGGCCCCCTGGGTGAATGTGCTTGGCCCCGGCCACCAACAATTCGACGGAGACGCCGCTTTCTCCTCAAGTTTTCAAAACTGCTGCTCCTGCGGGCCCAAAGCCGCCTCCTCCTCCCCCCCCACCCCCATCTCAGCCCCCCAAAATATGCTCTATCTCCACATGTGTAGGGCCCCAGCGGTGTCACGCAGTTTACACCTGGCTTGCTTCGGCGAACGAAGTCCACAGGGGAGGAACTGTTTTGGTCATGCAGCAAGAAAACATGTGTGGCTTTCTCCGCGCCAATGCAAATCGGAAACCATGGGGGACGGGCAAAGGGAGGAACATGGGGTTTCCCTGCTGCCGAGGGGGGATGGTCCATCGCCCTGCATGGCGATGTGTTCAATTGGGTTTTGAAAAGGTTCCCGAATCTTCCCCCGATCTTAAGAAGATTCTGAAAATGGCCAGGTAACTGTGCATGCACTTTTCCATTCGTACAAAGCCGAACACCCCTCCCCGGGTTTCAGCGCAGAACGGCCCCCCCCCAACACACCTGTATCGAGGTTTTCCCCCCGTTGGAATTCCAGCCTGCACTGTTGGACGATGTATAACAGGAAAGGCCATTAACATTTTTTGATGATCCCGGGGAGAAGAAGTACTCCCCCGTGTAACTTTGATGTCAGCCAGTGGCAGCTATGGTGAACCTGCCGTTTGTTGGGCCATTCGAGGAGGCGGTTATTGCAGTCGCCAGGCTAGGGTGAATAAGTTTCCCCGCTTATGTCCTGGAAAAAAGATGCTGAAAAAAACTGTTGGGCAGGGGGTGGAGACTGGCGATTTCATCTCATGGCCACATGAGTCCGGTGGGGACTGAATGGAGGAGGAGGGGAGGTCTTGGACGAAAAATTGTCTGGTGAAAGAGGGATTTTCTACCCGGTGACAAGAGAGGAGGGGGCAGGGCAGCTTGGGGAGGGGGAGGAGATGAGGAAGATGAGGCAGATGACCCAAGCACGTGGGCCCAGTTTACAGTGGAAATGGAGGCAGGGACCCCCGGGGTCACTTGGCAGATGGCCCCCAGCATGCTGATTTGCCTGGCTGTGACAGCCGAAAAGTCAGCATCCGGGAGGGGACTTCTGGCTCCACCCTTTGGACCCTCGTACCCCCCCCCCCCCCCGCCCCCCCCCGCAAAAGGGGGGCAAATCAAAAAAATTTTGGGGAATCCTCCGTAATCAGTTTGGGCCCTGCCTATGTGCGGGATGTCCCTCCTCTGAAAGGTTTACCGGGGGGGGTTTCCCAGCGTCCGTACTATGCCGGGCGCTGGGGGAAAAGGGGGGGGGGGTAGGAGCGTACCAGTCCCTCCCGCAGTAACCTAAAGTCTGGAGTCACTGATGAGCGCTTTCCTTCACCCACCTATGGGGGGTAGTCGCAGCGCAGCAGCAGGACCTGGAGCAGTCCTAACCAAAAAGGGAGGGGGCCCACTTGGGCAGACTCTGCCACCCCCGTTAGAAAAATCCCCTGGCTCTGGGGAGCCAAACTGGTGTGTGGCCGCAACTTGCGAGTTTGCAGTGGAGAAGCTGTCCTGCCCCGGCCAGTAGTTGGGATTTGAGGGGTGTTCAGTGCGGCGGGGGCCATCGTTACCCCAAAGGGGAAAACCCCCTTTCATGGGAAATGTGGGACGAGACCTTTTCAGGTGAATTTAGGCGGGATCGGCCAGGAATCACACACCCAAAGCCTTAGGCGTCGAACTCAGCCATGAGCCCCCCCAAACTGTGGGAAAGAGTCTGGTTCAAACTCCCGCCTCAGCCAATATTTGATGCTGCCCCCTGCCCGGTGCCACCCCTTTCTGACAGTTTTCCCTCTGCCAACACCATCTTTACCGGGACTGGTATTGCCACCACCTACAACTGTGTCTTTTTGCCACTGTCTGACCTCTGTTCCCGTGGCGGGTACCGTGACCCCACACACTCTGTCTTTTTTCCCCCTGTGGCCACTCTGTTTTTTTCCACCTCCAGAATGTGATTGTGCCACTGGCTGACCTCATGCTGCTCCTGTGGTGCGCCCCCCTGACCACCTGTTGTCATTGTCCCACTCTGTGGTACTCCTGTTTTTTGCCCCTCCAGAATGTCATTGTGCCACTGCCTGACCTCATGTTCTGCTGCCGTGACCCCCCACTGTGTCATTTTTCCCTGTTGACTCATGTGTCCTGTGGCTGCGCCGTGACCACACACGTGTCATTGTCCCACTCTGTGGCCTATCCTGTTTTTTCCTCCTCAAAAATGTGATTTTTGCCATGTCTGACCTAAGCTGCTGCTGTGGCGCTGCCGTGACCTACCTCTGTGTATTGTGCCACTGTCTGACCTCATTTCTGTGCTGTGGCTGCTGCCGGTGACCTTACACACTGTCTCTTGTGCCACTGTCTGACCCTTTTTTTGTGCTGCTGTGGTGTGCTGTGACCTAACACTGTGTTTCATTGTGCCACTGTTTGCCTCATGCTGCTGCTGCCGTGGGGCCTCCCCACTGTGCCCTTTTGCCACTCTGTGACCTTTTCCCGTTTTTTCCACCTCCAGAATTTTCTGCCCCATGTGCTGGGCTAGCCCGTCAACCCCCACAAATCTGTCATAATGTTGCCTTTTAGCTCTCGCTTGTTTTTTTTCCGCTTTCTCTGGATGACTTTTTAGGCAACATTCCCCCTTTTTTTTTGGTCAGTTTTGCCCTTTAAGTGCCCCGGGAATTTTATGTGAAGGATTCTAGGCGGGGCAGTCTGTGCGTGTAACTAAAAACACAACATTTATGAAGACCAAACAAGCTCCCTCTGATTTTAAGCATGGCACAACGTTTCTAAGGCCCTGCAGGCTCTGTGCGCCCGGAAAAAGTGTTTTTTAACGTGATTCATGCCAAAGTAATTCGGAACTAAGTTATTTTTTGTCGAGAAATTTGGTGAAGTGAACGAAACAAATTTCGGATAATTCGCCCATCTCTAATTATGGGTGTTAAGTCCTCTTTTTCGTTTTGGTTTTGCAATAATACAGATGTTTTGCAAGTAAAATGTTCATGATCATTGGTTGGGTTTTCCAGTTAATCACATGTGCTGCAGATCAGCTGTGTCTGACATCGTATGTCGAGTCTAGTTTCAAGACACAATGTTCCTGGAAAGACCATTGTTAGTTGAAAATATTGCACTGTTAAGCGACTGTACTTCAATTGATGTATAGCTACTAGAGATATTCTCAAAAATTAGATTCGATTCAGCGACTTCGCAGAATTTTCCGACAAAATTCGTTTCGATCCGAATTACTTCGGCACGAATCGCGTTAAAAACCAGCTATTTCCAGGCTGCACAGACCCTGTAAGGTGCTGTAGAACGTTGTGCCATGCTTAAATATGCAGAGGGAGCTTGGATTGGGCTTCATACAATGTTGTGTTTTAGTATGATACGTATATGACTGCCGCCGCTCTTAGAATCGCTTCACTGTAAAATTCCCTGGGCACTTAGGAGGGCAAAACTGACCAAAAAACTGAAGCGGGCATGTAGCCTGATAAAGGCATGGCAGCGACAGCTGGAAAAAAACAAGCTGAGAGCACAGGTGGCAACATTAGTGACAGAGTGTGCAGGTGACAGCGGCAACCACAGCAGCATGAGGTCATAGAGTGGCACAATGACATTCTGGAGGTGGCAAAAACAGGAGTAGGCCACAAAGTGGCACAATGACAGAGTGTGTAGTCACGCAGCAGCCACAGCCAGCATGAGGTCAGAGAGTGGCAAATGACAATTTTGGAGGTGGCAAAAACAGGGGTAGGCCACTGAGTGGGACAAAAGACACAGTGTGGAGGTCACGGCAAGGAACAACAGCAGCAGCATGAGGTCAGACAGTGCACAATGACAGAGTGTGTAGTCACGGCAGCAGCCACAGCAGCAGCATGAGGTCAGACAGTGGCACAATGACATTCTGGAGGTGGCAAAAACAGGAGTAGGCCACAGAGTGTGGAGGTGCCCGCAGCAGCAACAACAGCAGCAGCAGCAGCATGAGGTCATAGAGTGGCACAATGACACAGTGTGGATGTCACGGCATCAGCAACAGCAGCAGCAGCATGAGGTCAGAAAGTAGCACAATGACACAGTGTGGAGGTCACGGCACCAGCAACAGCACCAGCAGCATGAGGTCCTAGAGTGGCACAATGACAGAGTGTGGTAGTGGGTGGCAATAGCAGTCCCTGGTAAAGATGGTGGTAGGCAGATGGAGAAACTCTCAGCAGATGTGTGGCATCAGGCGGGTGGCGGCATCAGAATAGTGGCTGACGCAGGTAATTTGAACCCAGATTCATTTCTCAAAGTTTTAGTGAGGCGTCATAGCTGATGTAATCTGACGCCTAAGGCATTGTTGTGTGGAAATCCTGGCCGATCCACACCTGATTCATCTTGACAAAGGTCAGTCATTCCACATTTCCAGTGGACAAGCGGGTTCTCCTTGGGGTAACGATGGCCCCAGCCGCACTGAACACCGACTCCGATGCCACACTACTGGCCGGGCAGGAAAGCTTCTCCACTGCAAACTCGGCAAGTTGCGGCCACACATCCAGTTTGGCTGCCCAGTAGTCCAGTGGATCTTTTAACTGAGGTGGCAGAGTGCTGTCCAGGGACTGCTCCAGGTCTTGCTGCTGCTGCTGCTGGCGACTACCCTCCTCACTAAGCGGGTGAAGGAAGCTGCTCATCAGTGACTCCAGACTTAGGTTGCTGCTGATAGAGCTGGTACTGCTCCTACCCCCACCACACCTTCTCCCAGCAGCCGCTTCAGTAGTACGTGAGCGCTGAAGAACCTCCCTGGTCAGAACTGTCAGAGGAGGGACGATGCCACACATAGGCAGCGACCAACTGACTACAGAGGGTTTCCCTATAGTATTTGAGTTTGTCCTCCCTCTCAGCAGCTGGGAAAAAGGCTCCCATTTTGAACCGGTAGCGAGGGTCCAATAGCGTGGAGGGGCAGAAGTCATCCCTCTGTCGGATGATGACTATTCGGCTGTCACTAGCCAGGCAAATCAGCATGCTGCGGGCCATCTGCACAAGTGGCTCCGAGGGGCTCCCTGCCTCCATCTCCACTGTATACTGCCACGGTGCTTGCGGGTCATCTGCCTTGTCTTCCTCATCTCCATCTACCTCCTCCAGATGTTCCTGCTCCTCCTCTCTTGTCACCTGGGTAGAAAATCCACTCATTTCAGCAGACAATGCTTCTGCTCCAATGTCCTCCTCCCCTCCTCCTCCTCCAGTTCAGTCCACCGAACTCATGTGGCCGCGAGATGTAGTCGCCACGTCTCCAGTCCCCTGCCCAGACAGATTTTTCAGCATCTGTTCCAGGACATGAAGCAGTGGAATGACGTTATTCATCCATGTTCCTGGCGACTGACAATAACGTTGCCTCCTCGAATGGCCTCACAAACGGGAGGTGTCACCATGAGCTGCCACTGGCTGACATAAAGTACACAGGAGTACTCCTGTCCGCCTGGATCATCAAAAAATCGTTAATGGCCTTCTCTGTTCATACAGTCGGTCCAAAATGTGCAGGTGGAAATTTCCAACGGGTTGAAACATCGCATATCAGAGTGTGTTGGGGGAGGAAGTTCTGCCGCTGCAACTCGAGGAGTGTGTTCCTGGCTTTGTAGGAATGGATGAAGTGCATGCACAGTTTCCTGGCCATTTTCAGAATCTTCTGAAGATCGGTGGAAGACTACCAGATTGAACACGTGCGCCATGCAGGGATGCATGGACCATCCCTCCTCAGTGCAGCGCGGAAACCATGTTACTCCCATTGTCTGTCACCATGGTTTCCGATTTGCAGTTGGGGGGGAGAAAGCCACACATCGATTTCTTGCTGCATGACGGGAGCAGTTCCTCCCCTGTGTGACTTCGTTCGCCGAGGCAAAACCAGGGTGTAGAGCTGCGTGACACCGCTGTGCCCTACACATGTGGTATGATGGAGCAGTACTTGTGGAGGCTGAGATGATGGTGGTGGTGGTGGAGGAGGAGTCAGACATTGGCGCAGGAGCCGCAGTTTGACAACGTGGAGGAGAAAACGTGGACTCCTGTCCAAGTTGTTGGTGTGCCTGTGCAGGAAGCACATTCACCCAGTGGGCCGTAAAGGACATGTACTGGCCCTGACCGTAGTTACAGCTCCAGACGTCCGGACTGCCGTGCACCTTGGAACAAATCGATAAGCTCAAGGACTGGCCCACCTTCTGTTCTACATATTTATGAAGTGCTGGTACTGCCTTTTTGGAAAATAAATTACGGCTTGGAACTCTCCATCTCGGCTCGGCACAAGTCATTAGTTCTCTGAACGGTGCAGAGTCCACCATTTGGAAAGGGAGGGACTGCAGTACCAACAACTTGGACAGGAGCACGGTCAGCTTCTGCACCTTAGGATGGTTGGACACATACTGTTGTCTCTTTGCAATCGTCTCGTTGAACAACTGCTGGCGCCATGAGTAGCGAGGAGCAGGAGCTTCTGGACCGGGAGATGATGGCAAAGAGAAACAGCTCCCTTCTGCAGAGGAGGTTTAGCCTTGACTGGCTGCAATGGCATGCATGCCACTGGGCGCTGCTGCTGCTGTTGCTGCGGCGGCAGGATGGACAACCACATCTGAGCCACGTTTCTCCCGGGCCACCGGATGGTGACGCTGCATGTGTTGACGCAGGGCCGTGGTGCCAACGTTAGCTCCCTGGCCACGCTTCACTTTCTACCCACAGATTCTACATATACCCATTATCGGCTCCTCCGGTGTCTTAGCAAAGAACTGCCACACCGCTGAGTATCTGATTTTACCGCCAACACTCCGCACTGAGTGACTACTGCCGCCGCTGTCTCGCTGAGCCCCTGTGCCGCTACTTTCTTGGACCTGCGAAGCGGGTTTTCTACCCCATGGCCGCTTGGCTCCCGACCTCACACTGCTGCTACCCTGCTGACTCACGGCCACACAACCCACTTGCTGACTGCGCCGCTGCCTCATGCGCAAGCTGACGCCCTCTTCTCCTGACGATGATGAAGCCCTTGCTTCACCCGGCTCCCAAGAGCGGTCGGCTACGTCATCATCAATTTGTGTTTAATCGTCATTGCTGTCCTCATCACCGGTCTTGGTATGCAAATGCTGACCCCTCACAACATGACCTGCCATGCCACTCTCCACATCTATACTTTGCCGCCTACTGCAAGAAGCAGGGGATATTGGCCTCATAACTTCGCTGCAAAGTAGCTGCTGACTGCCCTCCTCAAATTGTTCATCCCCGCTATATAGTGGCGCTGAGCCCAGACCACATAGTAGATCTCTGGCTGAGGGAACCGGATAGGACAGAGGCAGGTTGAGGACAGGTGAGGGCCGCTGACCCGCTCTGGGCCATGCTAACTAAGGGTTGTGTCTGACGTTCCCACCGACTCTTGGCTGGGGTTGCCAGATGTCATCTGGGAGGAAGTGGATGACCTAGTCAACCATTCAATAACACACGGCCGCTAGAAGACACCGGCAGTTCTGGCTTCACCGAGTGACCCCTGCTGCGACATCCCTTTGCTGTGCTGCGACCTGGGCCTGCTCCAGGAATGTTTGTGCCACTGCCACTCGCAGGTGAAGAGCCTGCCACCACTCTGTCTGACATACTGTTTGTTCTAAAGTGTACAGACTCTGTTTGATGAAGATATCTGTATATGATAAATACACACCCTGTATTTGACTCCAAATGAACCCACTAACAAGCTTGGGTAACCTTTGGATATAAATTGCGCTCCACAAATGGGCAGGAAAAATTTACTTGTATGTGTCGTTTAAAAACACTGTGTATTTTTCTGAATATAAAAACACAAACAGGCTTAATAACCTTCGGATATGAATTATGCTACAGGCAAAATTTCTATTTTGGCGGTGAAAAATAACGTTTCTTTTACCAAGTACAACTGCAGAAAAATACTTAGTTAACCCTTGGATGTAAATTGCGCAAAAGAAATGTGCTGTCAACAATTACCAGCTTTGTAGCGTGTTAAAACGGCGTGTATTTTATGGAACACAACAACAGAAAAACTTGTAATTAACCTTCGATTATGAATTATGCTACAGGCAAAATTTCTTCTTTGGCGGTGAAAAAGAACGTTTCTTTTAGTGACCACAACAGCAGAACAACGCTTAATTAACCCCTGGATCTAAATTGCGCAAAATAAATGAGCAACCAAAAATTAAGTGGTATTTGGATTGTAAAAACGCTGTTTCTTTAACTAAATACAACAGGAACAAGCTTAGATAACCCTTGGATATTCAATGTGCTCAAGAACTGAGCAGATAGCATTAAAATGTATATGCAGCTGCATTGGACGCATACTGGACTTCCGTTCCAATACCCCACAAAATCAGAGTTAGAACGTAAGAGAAGCAGTCTCCGAGACAAGCTGTGACCCCTCCCAAAAAATCGCTGTGTAAAAATGAGTTCTTTAGAATGAGATATCATAAGCAGCAGCGGCGGCAGCACCTTTCCTACACAGCACAGTGAGATGAGTGTGAGGAGCATTCATGGCGCCCGGACTTATATAGTGCGGTGACGTCACACAATCCCGCCGGTCTCTGATTGGCTTCATCTCTGCACATGTCATGCAGGCTATGCCTTTCTTCCTCCCAGACTCCTTTCCCCCATGTAACACCATGTGCTCGCAGCCATTTTATCAATCAAAAACACGCTTCGTTCCCGCGAATCACCCCAATTGTCGACTTCGTTCAGAATCAAAGTTTGCCTTAAATAACAAGCAATGGGTCTCCCTGTTAATTATACACATTGGGGTCCCCTCTGAATTAATTTGTGAGCTCAATGACTTGAATATGCACTACGTGTTATAGATCAATCTGACTGTGCTTTCACATCTGTAAATCCGAATGCACGATTGCCTTTCTTATCATCAGTAGCTGAACTGTTTTAACCACCTATTCTTGTCAGAAATATTTAAGATTTAACTGTGGAAAAAATTTCTTGACAGTATGATAACTCGAGTTTTCATAAGATGACAACAGCAATGAGCAGAGTTGTTGTCATTCTTTTTCTTCATCACTCAGTATGGGTTTGCTCATCTTTCTGAAGCCATTGTTTATGTGAAGTGTACACTTTTCAGTTAATCTTCTCCAATGGATCACTTGAAATGACATAGTGACAGAGAACCTCATTGTAATGTATTAGTTAAACAGGATGAAATGCACTCCTTCTGTGATAAAAAGGAAAATAATAGTGAAACAGATTGGCCAGTCAGGAAGAAAGTGTGTTATTTCTGTGAGCCCAGACACAAAAGCAGTTTTCCCATCACTGGTTTGTCCTATAATAAGAAAATTAAAGACATATAGAGAGGACATGTGAGATGACATGATGTGAGAAATGAAATGATCGATGATAAGAGAGACTTATAGACAGGCAGACAAATAGACATTTAAATAGATAAGAGATCAATAAATAAATGGCCAGTAAGAAAGACTGACAAATTGAAAATAGATTTTCTTCCTGGTGCTAGCGAAAACTTGACTGACACCCTCCACCTCAACCTTCCCTGATGCACTCTCCAGTAGAAGCCTTAAGATTCAGGTAGGGCTGATTTGGTCTTCTCAACTGAATTTTGTTTGGCATTGGTGGGAAAATTGTGCAAGTCTATTAATCACTAACTGCATATCCTTCTGGAAAAATGCTGATGACTGGAAGCACAATTTTCCCTATATTGTTATCAAAATTCAGATCATGCTATACTATGCTGCCCCAAATCCAAAGCTCATTTTCCCTACATCAGCTATAATCAATGTGGAAGCTTTGGCCTTCAACTCAAATCCACCTTAGCAATTATGAAGCACACTATGTCCACATGTACTCTCGCTGTCCATATTCCAAGTGGCTACCAAATGCCAGGCCCTGCCACCACCTTTTTGACAACTTTCTATGTTAGATCCTTACTTTGATCCCATACAGTCACATTAAACCTCATTTTTACCCAACTCTATTGAATATCTGACTTCTTAAATTCTCTCTCAATATATAACTGCAATTGACCTATATTTTTACTCTTTTCTCACCAACTGCCTCCCCAGTCCAGAGACTACCCCATTCTAGTAGGAGCCTTAAATTTCTTTACGTACACATTTTTGCACTTCAAATCTTTATTACATCATCATTTCAGATACAAATAGACAAAGAGAAGAAAACTGTATATAGGACTGCACCTGATACAGAAAGATATTATTGTACACAATCTATTAGATTTACAAGAAGACCATTCATTAAAAACACTTAAAAAACTTCCACAAAGTGAGGTGCTCTGGATGCCCCCCACTTCTAAATAAATACAGAATCAGGGATACAATACATGAGTGATGGGAAAACAAGGTAATTGCACAAGCGCCTGTAAATCAACACAATAATGGTCCTGTACCAAATGGATTTCTGTCTGGGACACCCTAATTTTTTCTTGACTTACCCTGCCTAAGCAGAACAACCACCCCAAAAAGGACAACCCTGCACTGGAACCTTATCCTGGCCAAACAGCAAGCAATTTAGAAATCACATAGACGGCTCAAGCTTTAATACGTCCACTCACGGCACAGGAACGGACTGAACACCCGGGTTTTCTCCACTGCCCCTCTCACCAGTCCGAATATACGCAAAATTTGCTTTATATTAATTATTCTCAAATACCCATAAAGTTTTTGGGATTTTTCTCAAATATTCCACAGCAAATATAAAAACCAGTGATCCATGAAGTTCAGTTCCTCAATTGCGTGGCATTAGCATAGTATATAATATGTATCCATACTTAAGTACAATGACGCGGAGAGAGTGGTTGCATGTGTCAGCAGTGAATGTCCTAGCGTCCGAGCGCCCAGGATGAGGTTTTAAAGGTAACTTTTCCTTCCTCAGACCGGAGCACAACAGGACGATCTTCCCACCACAGGTCATATATTTAGACTGGTGATATTTTTCTTTACGGTTGACCAAACAGACAGCAATGTCAGACGGATCATGCGGTACCGAATCAGAACACAAGAGAGTTATCGAAAAACAAGCCAAATTCCAGAGAAGTCCAAACTGCAATATACACAAACATCATAGCCAGGATACAAGAGCAATCACAGGCAGTGAATGAATCTCAGAAAGAGGTTTAAATACCCTGCCTCAGCCAGGGATTGGTCCAGGTGTTTAATCCCTAACTGCTGGAGAGCACAAAGCCACTGTACAGACAGGCTGTAACAGACAGAATCTTAAAGGAGGAGTGACATGGTGCTGACAGATTTAATAGAAGAACAAACAATGGATGGAACAATAAAGAAGATTACAAACAATGCAATATAAATTACAGATATTGATATCCTTAAATGAAGAAAAAGATCTCACAAAAATAAGTTACAATCCATAAATGTGATCCACACGGACGAAATGTTCAATTCCAATATGTATATAGTTGTACAATCCTTTATGCAGGGAGACATAGCTAAAGTTGGGCCCCATAGCAAAATGAGATGGACCCCCTTCCATCTAATGAAAATAAGCTATAATAGCAGCATAAGAAGCAATAATTAGAGGTATAAATAATAATGCCATTTATCAGGGAACTTACATAGTAGTGTTGGAGAGCTAAAAGCTACTGTAAAAAGCCGGGCCCTGGATAGGGACCGTGGGCGCGCTTGTGTCCCCCCTTGCCCAGCACATTCATCACTCACCTCTCGACTTTCCTGCTCAGCTGCGGTTCTCTGCTCTGTGCTGGCATGCATATCCGAACCCTATAGGGCGCGCTGCTAGCTTTGTGAAATTTGAAGGGCCAGTGAATTGGTTTGGTTAATCACCGGATGCTGACCATGTATCTTCTGCCTTTTCCCTGAGCACTCTGTCAGATCCTTGGTGTGCTTTAGTGGAGAGTTGTTGCTGTAATTAGTGTTCACCTATTGCCTAACCCCGTACTTTGACTCTGACCTCGTTTGCCAGCCACCTACCCATACGTTATTGCCTGTCCCTGACCACATCTCTGTCTTGCGATTCTGTTAAAAACCCCATGGTACCTTGTTTCAAGCCACTTCTGTCTTGGATTCTGATTCAGCTTGAAATTCTGTTGACATTTCTCTGATTTCCAAGTATTGACTCCCCATGGTCCATCTCAACAAACCCTTGTTTATCTTGTCTATTAATGGAGACCATTCAGTTTCATACTGAACCTCTGACAAGTCGAAACATTACATAAAGGGTAGATGGATTACCATGTGTTGCCTCGTTCCTCCTCTGCAGTTTTTCAGGGAAATCCGTGGCTGCAGCACTACGCTCCCATGCTCAATTGGAAAACTATCAAGATCACACGCTGGGGACAAGACTATCATTCCTGCTGTCTTTTGGATGGTGCATATCACTTCACCGCTAATGCCTGCCACTGCACTTCCCTGCCTCCCATCTCCATACCAGGAATTTTCTGACGTCTTCTGTGAGAAGCAAGCAGACACTCTTCTGCCTCATTGGGCCTATGATAATCTTATGGACCTATTGCCTGGTACAACTCCTGTCAGTAGCCAAAACTCAGGCCATGTAGGCCTATGTTAAAGAAAACTTTGATCCACAAGTCCTCCTCTCCAGCTGATACTGGGTTCTTCTTTGTGGAAATGAAGATGGTTCTCTGCATCCCTGCATTGATTATTGGGGTCTCAACAAGATAACCATCAAAAGTGATATCCGTTGCCTTTTATCTACGAGCTCTTTGACCGTCTTCGTGGAGATAAGATCTTTACTAAACTTGACCTGCAAGGAGCTTACAATTTAATTCACTTATGAGAAGGAGATGAATGGAAGGCCGCCGTCAATATCCATGATGGGCATTTTGAGTATCGGCCTATGCAACGATCCTGCCATCTTCCAAGACATTTTCAATGAGATTTTCAGAGAACTCCTATATACCTGTTTCATGGTATAGCTAGATGACATTTTGATCTCATCAAATCTTGAAACCATCTTTATGACAAACTTGAAAAGTGCATCTTTGAACAGTTCAGCTAACCCTTCCTCTGGTACATCGTCTCTACAAGGGTCATTAGATGGATTCTGCCAAAATGACTGCTGTCCTACAATGACCACAGCCAGTCAGACTTCGGCCTATACAATGCATTTTGGGGTTAGCAAACTACTACCAAAGTTAATTCCTCACTTCTCTACCATGTTGGCACCCATAGTGGCGTTTACTAACTAGAATATCTACCCCGAGCTTTGGCCGCCAGAAGCAGAGAAGGTGTTCTCTCGTCTGAAGTCTGCATTTGCCTCTGCAACTATCATGTCTTGTCCGGATCCGCAAAAACTCTTCTTCCTTGAAGTGAACAGATCATCTATCCTCACTCAGAAAACTCCTAAGGGCAAAACCATCACGTGCGGATCTTTTTCCAAGACCTTCTCCCCTGCGGACAAAAATTATACTATTGGGGACTGAGAATTTCTGGCCATCAAGTTGGCCTTGGAGGAATAGCGAGATCTGCTGAAAGGGGCTGATCACTCGGTTAACATATATACGGATAATAAGAATCTCCTGTATCTCCAGACAGCATGGCAGTTGAACGCTCAGTAAACCAGATGCCCCCCTTTGTTCTCGCGCTTTGATTTCTTGCTACACTTCAGACCTGCTGGTTATGACTCTGCGTCTCAGCATATAGTTCCCCCTGAGTGACTGATTTCTGCTGCTTCCATCGATCTCCAGCAGGTTCTGCCAAGCAAAACCTTGAGTCTTGAACTGGGGACATTGTTCTTTGCTGGCCGGACATCCTGAAATCAGAAAATCTTTACTACATATATCTTGTTATTATCGGTGACCTAATCTTGCTCAAGATGTTAAAGACTTTGTTCTTCTATGCCACTTGTGCCCGAAACAAGACTTCTTGTCTCAAGCATGCCAGAGCAACCCTGGACTCATATTACTATGGACTTCATTACGGACTTACCATCTTCCTCTAAAATACCGTCATTTGGGTAGTCACTGACAACTTCTCCAAGATGTCCAACTTTGTGCTTCTGCTGGTCTACCTTCTGCTCACCAACTTGCCCACCACTTCTTTCAGCATATATTTTACATGGACTTGGAGTTCAATTCATGCCAAAGTTTGGGTGTGCCCTTTGTAGTCGTCTGAAGTCATATTAGACTTCTCCTCTACACATCACCCTCAAACTAATGAGCAAGTCAAAAGGGTGAATCAAGTTGTTGGTAACTACCTATGCTACTTTTTTTCAAGCTGTCAAGACAACTTGGCTGACCTTCTTCCATGGCCGAGTTTTAATATAATCATCTGGAGTCACACTCTGCTGGGGCTTCATGTTCCTCATCGTCTATGGTCAACACCCTCTTCCACCTATCCTTCTGTTTGCCTCCTGTGGATTTCCAAATACGAGACATCACTGCTATCTGGCAAGAAACCCGGTGGTTTCTACAACAAGCGCCTTCGCGTGCTTAGGCTCAAGAAACGAAGATGTCTTCCGATCTTCTCTGGTATGGCTATCTGCAAAATATTCATTGGAGGTCCACCATCAACCCGGAGGCCTACAAGCTCCGCCTCCCTTGATCTATGTGCATCCCTAAAACCACTAGTCCTCAACTGCTTCTCATGCTTCTCCATCTCCTGTGACTGATGCTGATGATATCTATGAAGTAAAAGAAATCATGGCTGAGAAGACTATTAGGAGGAAGTGGTACTATCTGGTCGACTGGAAGGAGTTTGGGCCTGAGGAGAGGTTCTGGGAACCTGAAGGCAATATTCTTGCTCAGGACCTTGTTTTAAAGTTATACTAGGCGAATTAGAGGTAGAGGTGTAAGGGGAAGGGTATTGTCATGAGCTACGTCGTAGTCCCTACGCCAGGCTACAAGCATGCTTATGCCCCTCTCCCGCCCAGTACACTTCTCACTCACCTATATATTTCTAGGTATGGAGTGGATCCACTAGACTATTGCAAGGGTGGTATAAGTCACGTCAGGGAGCAGAGTATAAAGAGCCTCCTGGCATTCGCCAGAGCCCACTGCAAGGCCGGTTGGTCTTGTGCGGTGGGAGATTCCCAGGTAAGGGGTCAGGCAACAGAAGAACACTATTACAGCAACAACTCTGTACTAAAGCGATGCTCCTGCTCCACTGCAGTCCTCTACTCTGTGCGGGCACACGCGTCCCCGTTCCCTAGGGCACACACGCTGGCTCTGTGAAATTTAAAGGGCCAACGCATGGCCTTCTGCCTTTTCCCTGAGCACTCTGACAAATCCTTGGTGTGCTTTAGTACATAGCTTCTCCCCTCTGTGATATGAACTATTCAGTGACTGCTAATATCCCTGCTTTTCTGGACAAATTCCACAGCATTTTTAAGGAACCTACCACTGCATCTTATGCAGCAACTGCACTGCTAGACATATGCCAAGGGGACTCCTCAGTTGGTCTCTAAGTATCATCTCCCGTTGGTCCGTCTTGTCAAGCCTCTGGTCATCTCGCCCATTAAAGGGGAATGCCTGAAAAACTCCATTCTGTTTTGTACTGAACCTCTGAATCTCCAATTGGGGGCATTACACAAGGAAAAAGTTGAGTTATACGTGTTATCCTATTCCTCCTCTATAGTTCTTCTGGGACTTCTGTGGCTATAGCATCACACTCCTGTCCTCAATTGGCAAATGGGTAATTTAATTTGTTGGGGGAAAGACTGCCACTCTAGCTGTCTGGTGGTGCCTTGTCTTTTACAAACCACTTCACCACTGACACCTTCCACTTGCCTTCCAGGTCTCTCCTTATCGTGAGTTCACGGATGTCTTCTGCGAGAAACAGGCAGAGACTCTGCCGCCTCATCGAGCCTATGATTTTCCTAACGATCTCCTGCCTGGGACTACCCCTCCTCAGGGAAAAGTTTAGCCTTTGTCCATTCCTCAGACAAAGGCCATGGCGGCCTAGGTAGGGGGGAATCTTCAAAAAGGGTTCATCTGGAAGTCCTCCTCTCCAGCCGATGCTGGGTTCTTCTTTGTGGAAAAAAAATGATGGTTCTCTTCACCCCTGCATTGACTATCAGGGTCTCAAAAAAATTACTGTGAAGAGGGGGGCGTGGCTTACCGCCGAAGAAGAAGGACACGTGATCCCTGCTCTCCTGAGCTAAACTGAATAGCCTGGGGGCAATCCCGATCCATCCTGGCGAGGGGAAGCAGAAAGAAGAAGCCAGCCTCAGGGAAGACATCAGGGAGCCAGAAAGGTTCGGATGGCCCGTTGAGGAGATACCTGTGCCGGGTACCGCCATCTCCCTGCTCCCCACGGCCTGCAGCGGGGTCCGCACAGCCTCCGCCGATACTGCCCGGGCCGCAGGAGCAGAGCGCTCCTCTCCCTGGAGACCGCGGCCGCTTACTGAAGGAGACCGGCGGGCCGCAGGCCCAGCAACCGCTTACCAGATCGCAACTGCCGCTTCTGGTGTGTCCCTCATCGCCGCGTGGGATCCCGGAAGCGCCGCCATCTTCAGCCGGACGGCCCAGCGCGGACTCCTCACTGCCGGCGGAGTGCTCCGGGCGCACTGTGGAGCCGCAGCTTCTCCTGCATTGCCGACCCAGCGCTACAGGAGGCCAGCACACTGGGACTCTGGAAGCGCAGAGGCGCACAAGTCAAGGTACAGTGCCCTGCTATCAGATCTCCCCTACGCCTGGGCCATCTCCTATAAGCCTGACAGGGGACACTACAAAGGGATCTCTGTCCCTGTCTCCTCAACATTCTCCTTTTCCAGACCGACTGCAAAGCTATTGCATTAGTGGTGACAAGAGAGGGGCACGGGGTCTGAATGTATTGGGGCCACCACACCTCCTCAGCCCCCTAAAACGCAGACTGCTCCCTTCTCCACCTTTAAACAGAGGAGGTCTGTTACCTAGGCAACAAGGACTCCATGTGAACGCGCTGGGGCACCTTGCGGGGTCTCAGTCGGAGGTCCCTGCGTCGCATCCCTGCATACCTTGCAACAGCTCTCTAATTGCCAGATCTTCCTCTGCACCTGTCCAGGAGTTCTCCTAAAAAGTCTTCTAAAATGCAACCAATACCGAAGGGGGCGTAAGAGCACCTCCACTCTGTCACCTCATGCGGCTACCTGGCAGCCCCGCCCGACACTTGGGACGCTCACTCTAATGATGATACTGCTCCCTTAGACCGTTGGGCCTCGTCCCCTGACTCTATGGACGATACTGGTGGCGCTGCGGAACCTCCCCTGTCCAGTACACCTGACTGGAAAGCATACCTTACATCTCTTCCTACTAAAGAAGACTTTAAACAACTAATCGCTGAAGTAAGAGCCTGTAGAGTTGAGATTGCCGCAGTCAGGAGTGATATTCGCCAATTAGCTGGTAGGGTGGACACTCTGGAATCAGCACATGACGACACCCGGCGTTATGTTTCGGATATGCAAGCCGCTATAACGTCACAGGCCAAAATGTTGCGGGAGACCAACAAACACTTGGAGGACTTGGACAATAGGGGCAGACGGAACAACATAAGAGTTAGGGGCCTCCCGGAGGTGGCAGAAGACCTATTTCAGGTTCTGGGGACCGTGTTTAATGGACTTCTAGGTGAGCCGTCTACTCATAACGTCAAGTTGGATCGTGCTCATCGGGCTCTTAAACCGAAGGGCCCTGCCTCCCGTCCTAGAGACGTTATATGTTGTGTCCATGATTTCCAGCTGAAAGAAAAAATTATGGCCAAAGCCCGACTAGTGCGCACAGTGGAACATCAAGGAGCCCATCTACAGATATTTCCAGACCTTTCTTGGATCACTCTGCAAAAAAGGAGACAACTGCGACCTCTACTGGATATCTTGAAAGATCGGAATATAGCATATCGGTGGGGGTTCCCTTTTGCTCTGTTAGTGACGAAAGGTGGACGCTCTGCAGCTCTTCGGGATTATGAGGATCTTCCAGATTTCTGTGCTACTCTGGACATTCCTGTGCCTGACCTGCCCAATTGGGACCCTGTGGTTCCTCCTCCAGCTCTAGCCCCAGATTGGCAGCATGTTCACTCTCAACAAAAGAGACGCCGTCCTAGAGACTCCTCGAAGTCTCCCTCTCGTCGGCCGGCATTCACAGGGACCTGATAGGTTGCTGGAGAGGGGATAATGAGGTCCCTTGCTGGTTCTGTTTCATCTGGGCCGTACCGTGGGTATGGCAATCATTGTCCTTATGTCTATTGCTCTTACTTAGAGTATTTCTTCCCTCAGGTTGTTAGATAAATTGTGCGGAAGCTGTTGCATTGCTGAGTTCTTTCTCTCAAGGTTATAAATTTTCCCCTTAGCTACACTAGTTTTACAGCGGGATTGCCCTCTTCTCAGTAGGCCACATACAAGGCCTTTTACACTAGTAGTTCAGTGTCAGTAGGAGCTCGTGAGTGTTAGCTAACTGTATTCAGTTAACTTCGGCTGTGTTCTATTGCCCCCCAGAGGCGGTAGTTAGTAATAGTGATAGGGTTATCCTTAGGATTTCTTAGTTCAAGTATTCTAGTACTTAGTGCCTCTCCGGAACTCTTATAGTTCTGGTTTCTGGAAGATGACAAGTTTATGTTGTTATCTGTTGTTTTGTATTGTCTTGTGTTTCCTTTTCCCTCTTGTCTCCACAGATGCTTTGAAGTGCTCCAGTTCTTTCTCTTATTGCAGATTGGTATGTTACATTAAATCTGTTACCTTGCAATCTAACTATATAGTGGTTCTATGTATTAACTATTCCAATGGTTAAGATAAGGTCACTCAATGTCAAGGGTCTTAATTCTAACACCAAAAGGCGGCTCCTGCTCACTGATCTCAAACAGGAACCAGCAGATGTTGTCTTTGTGCAAGAGACCCCTTTTAATAAGGAGGGCAATTTCAATTTTGTCAAGCATTTGTACCCTGTACAATATGTTGCTTCTCAAGATAGAAAGAAGGCTGGGGTCGCCGTCCTAATTTCTAGGTCTTGTCCCATACAGATTCATACAGCGTTCTCTGATCCTGGGGGACGCTTTCTGATTTTGGAGGGTGTCCTGACTGGTACACCTATTACCTTATGTAACGCGTACCTACCTAACACAGGACAGCTGCCCTTCCTTAAACAGCTTCTCCTTCGCCTGTCGCGTCTATCCCCCTCTCCGACTATTATAGGAGGAGACTTTAATCTTGTTTTCTCTGAAGTCTATGATAAACTACAATTACATCAAAATACTTCTTCCCGAGCTCAGCGTTGTCTCTCCACGGGCTTTCGCCAACTGATAAGACAGTTCAGTTTATTCGATTTGTGGCGCATACTCCACCCATCGGATAAGGTCTATACGTTCTACTTGAATCCGCACCAGTCGCACTGCAGGATAGACTATTTCTTTGGAAATGTGTTAGCTCTCCGAATGCTGGAATCGGCTGAGGTGGGCTCGATTACGTGGTCTGACCACGCCCCAATCAGTCTTACACTGAAGTCAGGGAAACTTTCTTTGAGGAAATGCCACTGGAGACTCAATGAATCTATGCTCAAGAACTCTCAAACCCGGGAATAGTTGCGACAACATTTAAAGGAGTTTTTTGAGATTAATACGGGCTCAGTAGGATCCACGGCCGTCTTATGGGAGGCGCATAAAGCGGTGATGCGGGGGAAATGTATAGCACTAGGATCCCGTCTGAAAAAGGATAGGGAATATCAGAGGAATGTTTGATTTTCTCAGTTGAAGCTGCTGGAAGCTAAATTAGCAACGAACCCGACTAGGAACACTCTGCGTCAGGTATTAAGTTTGCGATCAAAGCTGAAAACCCTTGCGCTGCATGTTACTGAGAAGTTGTTGGTTTTTTCTTGTCATAAATATTATGAAAGGGCCAACAAACCTCATTCTTTACTAGCAAAACTGCTTCGGAATGAAACGGCCCAGTCCACTCCCTACACTATCAAAAATGGCTCGGGAATCCCGTGTTCTGACCCTGATACTGTAGCAGGCCTTTTCCATTCCTTTTACACTAAGCTATATAACATCCCGGATAGTTTTCCTTCGGACCCCGGAGAACAGGAAGCCTTATTACAGGACTTTCTTATCCTGTAACCTCCCGAAGCTTGGCAGTAATGATGTGGCTTCGCTGAATCTCCCGATCACTGAAGAGGAGATTGTTAATACTCTCAAAGGCTTGCCGTCAGGAAAATCTCCGGGCCCAGATGGTCTTACCTATCTTTACTATCAGTTATTTCAATCTCAACTGCTACCCACTATGGCGGCGGTCTTTAACTATTTCATAACTGGGACTACGGTTCCACCCACAATGCTGCACTCATTTATCACCGTAATACCTAAACCTGATAAGGACCCTTCGGAGTGCGCTAGCTACAGACCCATTGCCCGGTTAAATGCGGATTTAAAAATATTTACCAAGATACTGGTAAATAGGCTTTCCTTTTTATTGTCTCACAGATCAAAAGAAAAATTCCTAAAACAATAATCTTTAATAGATATGCATTCAAATAATTATCCTTTATATATATGGATTATGGCCTCATCATGCCATCACCTGGACCATCATCATCTCTCATCACAGATGTATAATTATTATCCCCTGATGAACCATATCTTGGGGAAACGCGTCGGGACTTATGTCTGTGTTCTTTATGTATATTACTGTATAATTTAGTTAGTTAGGGTGAGTCGTCGAGAGGTGGGGTCGCCCTTTTTGGGGCGAGTGCTCTATCTGGATAGGACTAGTATAGTGATAGCGATAGTGCTTTTTCTATTATATGGTATATACTGGTCCAATGGGGCAACGGAGTCTACTGTGACAAGGTCTTCAGAACCGTGAGTTTTTGACCACATTTTCCTCCCTCTTATAGGGGCACTTCTCCCTGCTCATAGGTATTTGGTACAATGTCTTTTTTGCTGTGATTAGCTAGACATTGTCCACTTGCTTTTGTATTTAGGTACTGATATACACCGGGTACTTTATACATATACAGTTGCATATTTGTATAGTGGCTATATGTGTGAGGCCATTTTTATATATAAAGGATAATTATTTTAATGCATATCTATTAAAGATTATTGTTTTAGGAATTTTTCTTTTGATCTGTGAGACGGTTTTCTATATTCCTATTATTATTAGAGATGGGTGAATTGATTCTAACGAAGTGGAATTCGTTTAGAATTTCAGGAAAACTTCGGTTCGGAACGAAGTCGAACTTTGGGGTACTTAGGGTGAACGAAGTGTGCTTTTGATTGATAAAATGGCTGCGAGCACATGGCGCTACATGGGGCAAAGCACTCTGGGAGGAAGAAGGGCATAGCCTGCATGACATGTGTAGAGATGAAGCCAATCAGAGACCGGCGGGATTCTGTGACGTCACCGCACTATATAAGTCCGGGCGCGACGCCGGGAGCTCACACTCCTCTCACTGTGCTCATCAGGGAAGGTGCTGCCGCGGCTGATAGCTCTTACTGAAGAATTGATTTTTATATAGCGATTTCTGTGGGGTCTCTCAGCTTGTCTCAGAGACTTATCTCTTAATGTTCTATTTCTAATTTTTTGGGGCATTGGATCTGAAATCCAGTGTGCGTCCACTGCAGCTGCATATACATTCAATATCCAAGTGGGATCTTAACCAGTTCCTGTTGTATTCATTTAAAGAAACAGCGTTTTTACATTTCAAATACCACTTCATTTTTGGCTTCTCAATTCTATTGCGCAATTACCCTCCAGGGTTAATTAAGCGTTTTTTTTGTGGTGTGCTGACCCCAAAAACCGTCTTTTTCACGCCAAGATATATAAATTTTTCTGTTGCCTAATCACAAGCAAAGTTAATTACACCTTTATCTCCGGTTGTGTGCTGTAGAAAACACCCAATTGAAACAACGCTATAAAGCTACTATTTTGTGCGGCTCAATTCTTTGGCGCAATTTACATCCAGGGGTTAATTAGGCGTTGTTTTGCTGGTGTGCTGACAAAAAAAAACCGTCTTTTTCAACGCCAAAATTAAAAAATTTTTTCCCGTGTAAATTTACAAACAAAGGTTAATTACAACTGTATCTCTTGTTGTGTGGGGTAGAAAACACGCAATTGTAAACGTACAAAGCTACTATTTTGTGCGGCTCAATTCTTTGGCGCAATTTTAAACCCGGGGGGGTTTAATTTAAAGGGTTTTTTTGCTGGAGTCTGCAAAATAAACGTCTTTTTTTAACGCCCCAAAAAATTTTAAAAATTTTTCTGTAGCCCAAATTTACAAGCAAAGGTTAATTACAACTGTATCTTTTTGTTGTGTGGGTGAAAACACGCAATTGTAACACGCTACAAAGTATATTTTTTGTGGCTCAAATTTTTTGGGGCAATTTTAATCCAGGGGTTAATTAAGTGTTGTTTTGCTGGTATGTGACAAAAATAAACCGTCTTTTTCAACGCCAAAAATTAAAAAATTTTCTTAGCCCAATTCACAAGCAAAGGTTAATTACAACTGTATCTCTTGTTGTGTGGGTAGAAAAAAACGCAATTTTAACACGCTACAAGTCTAGTTTGTGCGGCTCAATTCTTTTTGGGGAATTTACTTCCCGGGGTTAATTAAGGGTTTTTTTTGCTGGTTTTGCTGTCAAAAAAACCCTCTTTTTTAACGCCAAAATTTATAAATTTTTCCCGTAGCCCAATTCACAAACAAAGGGTTAAAACAAAAATGTATCTTTGTTGTGTGGGGTAGAAAAAACGCAATGTAACACGCTACAAGCTACTATTTTGTGTGGCTCAATTCTTTGGCGCAATTTACATCCAGGGGTAATTAAGTGTTGTTTGCTGTGTGGCTGACAAAAAATAAACCGTCTTTTTCAACGCCAAAATATATAAATTTTTCCTGTAAGCCTAATACACAAGCAAGGTTAATTACAACAGCGTAAATCACTTGTTGTGTTGGCAGTAGAAAACACCGCAATTGTAACACGCTACAAAGTCTACTATTTGCGTCGGCTCATACTTTAGCGCAATTTACAGTCCAGGGGTTATTAAGCGTGTTTTGCTGTGTGCAAGACAAAAAATAAACCGTCATATTTCAACGCCCAAAAAATATACAATTTTCCTGTCGCCAATCACAAGCAAAGGGTTAAATACAACTGTATCACTTGTAGAGTGGTGTAGAAAACACTCAATTGTCTAACACCTACAAAGCTACTATATTTTGTGCGGTCTCATTCTTGGCGCAATTTACATCCAGGGGTTTAAATTACGCGTTGTTTTTTTCTGTTGGATGGCTGACTAAAATAAACCGTCATTTTTCAACTCCAAAATATCTACATTTTTTCCTGTAAGCCCTAAATTCACAAGCCAAAGTTAATACAACTGTAATCTCTTGTTGTGTGGTGGTAGAAAAACACGCAATTGTAACAACGCCTACAAAGCTACTATTTGTGCGGCTCTATTCTTTTGGCGCAATTTACATCCAGAGGGTTAATTAATCGTTGTTTTGCTGGTGTGCAGACAAAAATAAACGCGCTTTTCACGCCAAATATATACATTGTTCCCTGTAGCCTAATTCAATGTCCAGAAGGATAATAAGCCTGTTTGTGCTATTTACATTTAGTAAAACACACAGAGTTTTTAAACTACTACATACAAGTAACATTTTTTCCTGGCCATTTGAGGAGCGCAATTTTATATCCAAGGTTACCCAAGCGTGTTACTGGGTTTTCATTTGGAGATCAAAAACCGTGTGTAAATCTTATCATATACAGATATCACATCAAACATTGTCCTGTACATTTTAGAACAAACAGTAGTCAGACAGAGAGGTGGCAGGCTCTGCACGTTTTTTTTCTTCTCGAGTGGCATGGGCACAAACATTCCTGGACAGGCCAGGTCGCAGCACAGCAAGGGGACGTCGCAGACAGGGTGTCATCTTCGGTGATGCCACAACTGCTTCTGTCATCTAGCGGCCACGTGTGTTTTTAACACCCAAGGTTCTGATTAGGTTGAACTAGGTCATCCTCTTCCTCCTAGATGACATCTGACAACCCCAGCCAAAGAGTTCGGTGGGAAACCTCAGACACAACCATTATTGGCATGCGCCCGGAGCAGGGTCAGCGGCCCTCACCTGTCCTCACCCGCCTTTGACCCCATCCAGTTCCCTCAGCCAGAGATCTACTATGTGGTCTGGGCTAGCTCGCACTAATATAGCGAGGATGAACAATATGGAGGAGGGCAGTCAGCTGCTACTGGCAGCGAAGAAATGGCCAATATCGCCTGCTTCCTTTGCAGTAGGCGGCAAAGTATCGATGTGGAGAAGTTGGCATGGGAGGTCATAGTAGTTAGAGTTCAGCCCTCGGCATACCAAGACCGGTTGATGAGGACAGCAGTGACGAGAAACACAAATAGATGATGATGCACCGACCGCACTTGGGGAAGCCGGGTGAGGCAAGGGCTTCATCATCGTCAGGAGAAGAGGGGCGACAGCTTGCGCATGAGTGCCGCGGCGCAGTCAGCAAGTGAGGTGTGTGCCGTGAGTCAGCAGGGTAGCAGCAGTGTGAGGTCAGGAGCCAAGCGGCAACGGGTAAAAAACCCGCTTCGCAGGTCCAAGAAAGTAGCAGCACAGGGGCTCAGCGAGGCAGCGGCGGCAGTAGTCACTCAGTGCGGAGCGTTGGCGGTAAAATCCGATACTCGGCGGTGTGGCAGTTCTTTGCTAAGACACCGGAGGAGCCGAATATGGGTATATGTAGAATCTGTGGGCAGAAAGTGAAGCGTGGCCAGGGAGCTAACGTTGGCACCACGGCCCTGCGTCAACACATGCAGCGTCACCATCCGGTGGCCTGGGAGAAACGTGGCTCAGATGTGGTGTCCATCCTGCCGCCGCAGCAACAGCAGCAGCACAGCGCCCAGTGGCACGCATGCCATTGCAGCCAGTCAAGGCTCCACCACCTCTGCAGAAGGGAGCTGTTTCTCTTTGACATCATCTCCCGGTCCAGATGCTCCTGCTCCTCGCTACTCATGGCGCCAGCAGTCGTTCAGCGAGGCGATTGCAAAGAGACAACAGTATGCGTCCAACCATCCTAAGGTGCAGCAGCTGACCGTGCTCCTGTCCAAGTTGTTGGTACTGCAGTCCCTCCCTTTCCAAATGGTGGACTCTGCACCGTTCAGAGAACTAATGGCTTGTGCCGAGCCGAGATGGAGAGTTCCAAGCCGTAATTTCTTTTCCAAAAAGGCAGTACCAGCACTTCATAAATATGTAGAACAGAAGGTGGGTCAGTCCTTGAGCTTATCGGTTTGTTCCAAGGTGCACGGCAGCGCGGACGTCTGGAGCTGTAACTACGGTCAGGGCCAGTACATGTCCTTTACGGCCCACTGGGTGAATGTGCTTCCAGCCCAGGCACACCAACAACTTGGACAGGAGACGCCGCTTTCTCCTCCACGTTGTCAAACTGCTGCACCTGCGCCAATGTCCGCCTCCTCCTCCTCCACCACCACCACCATCTCAGCCTCCACAAGTACTGCTCCATCATACCACATGTGTAGGGCACAGCGGTGTCACGCAGTTCTACACCTGGCTTGCCTCGCGAACGAAGTCACACAGGGGAGGAACTGCTCCGCGTCATGCAGCAAGAAATCGATGTGTGGCTTTCTCCGCGCCAACTGCAAATCGGAACCATGGTGACGGACAATGGGAGGAACATGGTGTCCGCGCTGCACCGAGGAGGGATGGTCCATGCCCCCTGCATGGCGCACGTGTTCAATCTGGTTGTGAAAAGGTTCCTGAAGTCTTCCACCGATCTTCAGAACATTCTGAAAATGGCCAGGAAACTGTGCATGCACTTTATCCATTCGTACAAAGCCAGAACACCCTCCTCGAGTTGCA